>CAOJBK010523905.1:0-24354 GCA_948294925.1 Codiaeum variegatum | reverse complement strand
ATTTTGACGAAGGAGATGCATTTGTTATAGATGATAACAAAATGATGGATTTGTTGAATTGATAAATGGTATTTCAAAGAATGAGGATTATTATAATATGATATATGGTTAATTATATTGAGTCTGCTGTTGCATTTAGGAAAGTACGTATGAATATCACATTTGTCTTTCTTTATGCATATCACCAAATTTTGTATGTGCATGGTTGAGTTGACAAATAGTATCAAATAAATGAAGATTACTACAATTTCATATTTAGTGTAATCACTGAGCCCGTTGACACCTCTAGTAAAGAAGATTTGAATACCAACACTTTGTCTTTTTATGTGTTTTATCATATAAATTCAAATAAGTTGTCTTGTGGCTGGCTAGCGACCAATATTACTGAAGTTAAACATGAAGCCATTATAATATTGCTAGCCACCCCTTTGTCTGTCCTGTATTTCAATTAACTTATCTTCTTTCAGCATCTTCACAATTTGATATACATTGGGGTTGAAGAAACGGTCACGAACGTAACTCCTTTCCTCAGCTTGTACTTCCTTAATGGCACTAGGATATGGATTAGAAGGAGGCCTTTTCCCTTGCGTTTGAGCAATTTGTTTCAAACTGGCATAAGCCTTCTTCTTAGCCTTTCTCTCTTCTCTATATTCCATCTACACATCCCAAAAATCATCGCAGATAAGAAAAATCTACGTCGAGGAAATGATGACAGAACAATGAACATGCTTGAGAAAACAGTAAAAACATACATCAGCTACAGCCATAGCTTCCTCCTCGTTAACTCGTTGCTCCTTCAACTCAAGCACCCGCATACCAAATACACAAGCTGGAGGGGGATCAAAACCACAAATCCTGTACAGATAAAAAGCACAAGTAATGCAGAATTATGAATGTTTGATTTTATTTGTGTTGCATAAAGATATAACAATTACATAGAACACAATGAGAGCCAAAATCATGAGTGGTAGAACTAGAAAGCTCATATAGATATATTACAAATAATCAAATAACATGCCAAATCTAGTTAAATTTTGATAGTTCTAAAGTTAACATAAATGAAATTATTTATTTACAAGTTCAATCTAATCAAATTGAAAAGAATTAAGATACACCAAGCTTGACTTGATAATAATTCTTTGAACTTTCCCATTCGCTCGAGGAAATACAGCCGGTGGTGCCCTAATCATATGAAATCAAGTACACAAAAAGTTATGAATTAGTCATTGATGAACAAAAAAAAAAAGAGAGAGAGAGAAGTTGACTGTTCCATGGCTTTGAGCCAAATAGGATCAGCTTTGGCCATGCCCTTCACAAGCTTTTTAGTTCTCGTTAGCAAATCTCCTCACACGAACGACATCCTGCTTGAAGGCCATTGCAATCTACGGCGCAAAGGAAGTTGAAAATTGGAAATACAAAAGAAAAAACGGCGTCGTTATGTTTGATGAGTTGGAAAAGAGAGGGTTTCTGTTTTACGTGATACATATGCTATGGATTTTACTGATTTGGGCTAAAGGATAAGTCTGGCCCATCTATTTGAAGTCTAATGGATTAGCAATTCGTTTGCCCTTAGAATTCAAAATTACTTTAAAAATCGTAAGGATGTAAGTGATTGACCAATTAATTTTGTTCGCCGAAGAATATTTCAAAATTTGCTATATTTCTTACATTTAAATTAGGTAGGAACATATGGTTCAAGTTTGTAACGACTTTTAAGAATCCATTCCCGTCCAATAAATAATCGGGGCAAAGATGGATCGAGAAAGATCTGAAGGGAGAATTTTTAATTATTTTTTAAAATTTTTATCAATATAAAAATTTTATATTTTAAAGAAATTTTATATATATTTATGTTAAATTTTATATAATGTTGATAAATATTTAAATAATATTAATAAAATTAAACAGTTTAACATATTTAAAAAATTAATAAATTATATATATATATATATATATATAATCGAGTAGGGTCAAGTTGAGATATGACAGAAGTACTCATACTCATCTCCACTCCATGACTAAATGGGACGGGGACTCCCCGTTAGATTCAAGGCCAGGATGGGTTACTCAATCGGGTCAGATGAATTTTTTCATCCTTAAACGGTGATAATGATGAATGGTGATAGTGGTTGTAATGGAGAGTGACAGCGGATGAATGAGATTAAAATTATAAATAATAAAGTATCAATTTTATTGTATGCAATAAGATTTCTTTAGTTTCGTTCCATTCATTAAATAACTATTATTTTATCTAAATTTGAACCACAGCATGGATTAAGTATTTCATATGAAATAGCAATACCATGCACCAAATGTAGTCTAAATTTTGATTAGTGAAACACCAAATTTATCAATATCCCTTTTTAATTAGTAAAAAGCTAGTCATCACATTAACTAATGCTGAGGAAAGTATTACACAGCAAAAACATCATATTTAAATCCCATTCTTACATTTCAAATTCATCCTCATGATACATACACTTGAAAATTTCTTTTCCTTCCTTTTTTCCCCCCCTTCCTAACATAAACAACAAAACGAATCAGTGAGCAAAACGATATGCCCTAGCTTAGTTTCTAAAGACCCCCCTTCAAACTAGGATGACTGCCACCAAATATCATCTACCCACCCACCCTTTCTTTCCCCTTTGTTACACCTATTATTTCCCAACTACAAACCCAAAAAAAAGGGGGCCAGCAAACTACCCAACACAACAAAAAATTCCGAAGTAAGAAAAAACAGATAGCACCTGGGTTAGACCATGGGGGTAATGCTCTAATGCAGAACAATGGAAATTTCTACATGCTCCTCCACACATACCCTCATCATATCATGCCATCCTCATCAGTTGGAATCATGCCTTCCTCCTCTTCTTCCCCAAAACGAGAAGAGGAACCATCATTATATCCTTTTTCCTCTTGTCTGCTTCCTTGTTCTGTCATTGCCTTGTGGAAACTGCTGCCACCAAAAGGGGATCTTGACCTCCCCTTTTGGTTTCGTGGTGGGGATGCCCTACTTCTTTCCATCATTGCCTGGTGAAAGCTTCGCACTGGAGATCGTGTAGCTGGAGCCCTGTCATATCTATTTGGGCTGCGACTGCGATCACGGTTCCCATTTTTAGTACGGTCACTCCAGCCCCACCCCTTATCAGGGCTTCGACTGCGACTACGGCCTTTATCATAGCCATCATTGTACCCACCATCATATCTGTCCAAACATGGCAGAAAGCAATACCTACAGCTGATTAGTCTTATGAATAGAAGCAATACACTTGTAATGGATAGGTGAGAAACCCTGTTCAATAACCACATTTTCCCCTCTAAACAGGAAATTCCAAGTTCAAATCCCTTCCCCAAATTATTAATTAAAAAAACCACACACACACACACACAAAACCCCAATTTAACTTGGACAAGAAAAGTGAAGGAAAATAATTTTGAGAAGATAGTATATTAAAAGCAAAAGGCATACTTAAAGTAATATGCCTTCCAATTGTCTTGAAGCACAAAAAGCAAATAAAATGCTCGCCTAAATGAAGCAAAGCACAAACCATTTCAATCAAACCGCAAATTCCAGATCAAATTATAAACTCAATTCACCTTTCAAGGCAGTTTTGTCAGAAGAAAACTAGAGGAAGATCAATAAGAACAGCACATGTACCTGTCTCGTGTCTCCTGGGCGTACCCACGACCTCCAACTTTCTCGGGCCTGCCAGAAGAGGAATTAGACATTCCCCAACTACCTCTTCCTCCATCCCTTCCACCATAACCAAAATCACCACGCCCCCCACGGCCCCCATCACGTCCACCACCAGGACCAGGGGCCCAACGTCTAGGCCTGCCCATACCACCACCTCGGGAAGCCATATCACGAACTTCTGGAGGGACTCGCTGGCTTGCCCCTTCAAGGACTTTAATGAGATCTGAAGCATACTTAGAATCCTGGTCGCCAAAGAATGTATAAGCAACTCCAGTAGCACCTGCCCTCCCAGTCCTCCCAATCCTATGAACATAATCCTCCACTCCAGTAGGGAAATCATAGTTGATAACCACCCTGTTGCAAATTAACCACCAATTAATTTCATGACTCCTTTTTCTTTCACCACAACAAAAATAGAAAGAAAAAAAAAAAAGAAAATAAGGGAACAGATAACATGCACTAAAAGGGAAGAACCAATCAAAAGAGTAGTTCAGAAATGTGCTACATCAGCATTACAGTATCTGCACCTAATGCTCACCTGGTTAACAGCACTGCAAATCAAGATGCATTTTCTCATTTATGTTCACTTCTTTTTTTTTTCCCAAGTAAAGCAAGTCACCCCAAACAATTTTCACATGGAAATTTTAATTGTCTAAGGTTTGCATCAATTTATCATCCAAGCAGTATGGACATAGACTATGCAGTGATAAATTTATCTTTACAATGCCGCTATTCTAGCCAAACTACAGCAGGGTAACCAACCTGATGTCTTTAATGTCCAGTCCTCGAGCAGCAACATCAGTGGCAACAAGCACTGGAGACCTCCCTGTACGGAACTGACTCAGAACAAAATCCCTTTCACCCTGAGACTTGTCTCCATGAATAGCAGCAGCCCCAAATTGCCGGGTAAGATTACGAGCAAGTTGATCACACATCTTTTTGGTTGAACAAAAAATAATAATCTTCGATCCAGGTTCTTGAGACCGTAAAATCTGCTCCAACCTTCTGTGCTTCTCCACAGGTGCCAATACTTCAACATACTACAAGACAATGAGAATTTGATAAATAAAATATTTAACCCACAGTCAATCAACACCAGAAAATTTTAGGTCAAATGGAACAAGCTAGAGATATTTCAGAATACAACAGAAATTTCAAGAACATTCAATACCTGTGTGATCGACTTGTTTGCCACAAGCTCGTCAACATTGCCGATATTAACTTGAACAGGATTAACCAGTAGATCCGCTGCAATTTTCCGAACTTCCTTTGGCCAAGTTGCTGTGTACATGAGGGTCTGGCGCCGTGCAGGAACTTCGTTTACAATCTTCCGTATTTGGGGCTCAAAACCCATGTCCAACATGCGATCAGCCTCATCTAGTACAAGGTAAGAAACTTGGTTAAGGCTAACTCTCCTCATCTCAAGAATGTCATTCAAACGGCCAGGAGTAGCAACGACAATATCTGCTCCTCTGTCTAGTTCTTTCAACTGGGGACCCTTTGGTGCTCCACCATATAAACACTAAACAAAATATACAAAATATCAACAAAATGTATATAAGGAACTTAATAAAAATATTTAATTTCTGTTGATTATTTCAAATATAAGATCAAAATGTCAATTATAGACTAACTGGAAGTTAATGCATGGGTACTCTAAATTTAAATATGATGAAGTGTCACCTGATGCCTGTAAAATTTCCTGAAAAGCTCATTAGAAAACATATGCCATTTAGGTAAAAATACTAGGAGGCAGGAATAATTAGACAAGTATTACTCGAGCAACAGGTTGTAGTGCCTCATAAAATTACACTTACGGGAAGATCACTAAGCACCTCAACATAACTGTACATGAAAAAGTTTATTCATTCCACAGTATATGCTTTTGTGTGGCTTCTATAACAAAATGAATTATGAGGGGAGATGTCTGTGACATAAATATGCTAAGAAAACATTCTGAATAGCCTTGAGCAACATACCGTGCAAGAAATTCTTGATGACTTCCCAAACTTCACAGCTTCATCCTGAATCTGTGTTGCCAGCTCTCGTGTTGGTGACAACACTAATACAGTAGGACCCAGCCGAGAATCATTATGACAGCGCTTGAGATGAATAAACCCAGGAATTAAGTACCCTAAGGTCTTTCCAGAGCCAGTTTTTGCAATAGCCACTATATCTCTGCTCCACAAAGCAATTGGCCATGATTGCGCTTGAATTGGAGTTGGGGAAGAGAACCCTGCATCATGTACCTGGAAAAAGCAAAAACCCAGCAATTCCCATAAGCCAAAATTCTGGCTTCAAGTGTTCTGGTTGATTCTTATATAGGAGTGGCTATTGGCAGAAGAAGCATCATCCCCCATATGCAGTCGGCAAATGCTTGCTGATGCAAGCTGGAACAGGAGGAGGCCTCTTCTTCCGTTAGGACAGAGTGGCAGACTAAATTATCACCAACGACAGTCCCAGCCATGAACTTCGGAAAGCCCTTCTCAAAAATGGCCGACGTAAAAGGGCGCCCCAAAAGAGAGGGCAGCACAGCGTACGACATTGGCTCCTCCCAGGAGCAAATATCGCACCTGCGACAAAAGTACAGATGACAAAAGTATTAACGGATCTGAAACTTGAAAATAGAGCTCCAGCAATAACAGAACTTTGCAGGGGGAAAAAGTTCATAGTTTAGAAAACTTACAAGAACTCTTGCCCGCTATATCAGAAAGAATAAAGAAAAGCAGAAGTCAATACCTCTCTCAGAATCTCAGAAGGAAAGCCAGTAGCTTCAAATGACATAAGAGGTGGAGGAACGTCGTTTCCCTAATCCATGGTTAAAAAAAAATGCATCCTCATAAATAGTTAAATAAATCCACTAGAAAACTAACAAAGACATGTATACAATGTAAAGACCAAAAATATGAATATAGATCTAACCAGCAGTCAACAAACCACTAGGGTAACTTGCATGAAACAGTTAGAAACAAGGAAATCACTTATCTAAGTAGAGAACATTCTTGTAAACCACATTAAGTTGGAAAACTAGGAAGGAGGAAATGGGATTCAGAGATTTCAGCATATAAAAGGACCATCAAATAAGTCCATTTCACAAACCGCTCTTGACATATTTAACATATCAGATTATAAGCAATGGAACTATGTCCCAAGAAAAAGTATCTGTTATACTGGCATAGAAATCATACTATATAGGCTTGGCCATTAAGAGTTTAGAGAAGGAAAGTGCCATATAAGCAAAGTGCTTACTAAAGGGCACAGCTATACCCAAACAAAATACCTAGTATGGAACATCTAATTTTGAAATAGAGAAGAGTTTTAGCCAGTGCTTCTAGTGTGGATTCCCTAAATCTCCTCCGGAAAAAGAAGTGTTTGGATAGCACACCCTTATTTCATTTTCAGCATTCCTTTCTAATCAGATTAAGAATGACATACAGGCTCATAAATGATATTGCATATATGTACAAGTAAAACGGTAAATGCATGTAATGTATGATGCTTGTAAGAAGCACAAAAATATTAATGCAAAAAGCTATACAACTTACAGTAACTGAAATTTCATGCCGACAGCGATAGGCTTCAGCAGACAAGCTGCTTCCACCAGCTGATGATCCATGTCCTCTAGCAGAGGATTCATCAGGCCTATTAGTTGCACCACTTGGAATATTTTGAGATTGTACAAATCCACCTCTTGCACTCTATTACAAGATTAAGAGCATGATATTAGTACATGTAAATGTGCATATAATAATCATAATATCGACAATCCCATAGACAATGAAACAGAAGACATACTTGAGTGCTCTTCCCTCCAGTATCATCTTTTGATTCATCATTGTTGCCTCTGCAATACCTATCTTCTTCTTTAATAGGACTATATCCACGACGAGAAGATTGCTGAACTTGAACTGAAGAACTTATAGGCATTACTAAAGACTTAGAGACTGAAGAAGGCCTCTCATATTGGGTGACATTAGTTTCTGGATTCCAAAAATAAAGGTACCCAGTTTTACCATCAACTAGGCCTTTCCAAGGTTTGGGTAGAGTAGGGTCTTCTGGTGCATATCGTGGACCAGCAGAGGAAGTAGTTGCAGTTGCAGTTGCAGCCATTTCAAAGGAATTCACTAACACAAACCTAAAAATAACATCATGACAAAACATTAATCAAATCACAAATCAACTAAAAACAAATCCATCAATTAAAATATATGAAACAGAACAAAAACCTAAATTCAAAGCTATAATACCTTATAACAGATCCAATTTTTTACAAACGCAACTAAATTGAACAATAACAAGCTAGAAACTAGATCTTACAATCTAAAAGACAAGCATGCAAACAAAGTTTCTTTCTATTTTTCTACCGTTTTCTCAGCAACCAAACAACGCATGCAAAACCCTAGATTCCACAAAGTTGGATCACAAAACAGCAATTGAATAAATTTATAAAAAAAAGTAGATTCAGATCTTTGAATTTTGCTCATAAGAGAGATCTTACCTGAAAGTGAAGTACAGAGAGATTGTGGAGAGGTATTAAAGGAATCGAGAGAAATGTGGAGCTTCTCTATCCCTCAGAGAAAAAAAGGTTAGGTTTCTGGAGGATAGAGAAGTGTGCAAAAAGGGGAAAGTGAAAATTTATATTTATAATTCAAAAGCAAGGGGCTGGCTGAATGATAATTTCGGTTCGAATTGATTTTTCCGTTTCGGTTTGGTTTTGCTCAATCAAAATAAAAAACATGAAATGGTGTAAATTATGGGAATCGATCGTGGAACCTCAAAGTGTTCTATGACATGTTTTTTGGTCTCAGTTTTGCAAATATATATACATATGTTAAAGTTCATAAACAACAAATCTTTTTCCTGTAAAAAACAAAATTTCTTTACTTAGAAATTTATAATTTTTTTTTGAAACAAAATTTATAGATTCAAATAGTTATAAATATGTAAATTTTAATTTTAAATTACTTATTTAATTAAATATATTAAACTTTAGTATAATAATTAATTATAATAAAATAAAATTCTAATATTATTAAGCACCAAACAAACACACAGCAAGTTGTAAGATCATTTACAACTGATATTATACCACCGCTCTATACATCTACTCTCTCCTAATTTATCCTTTCTCAAATTTACATCACCAATCCTATACAAAAGAATCAAATGAATCTTACAAATAACCATATTCACAGAGACGGTTTTTCGTTGAAACAACGTCAAATTCCTAGCTTCCCAAATATAATACATAGCAGGACAGAACATTAACTTCCTTGCTTGGGACTTTAATGACCTACCAAAGCATTGTCTCAAAAACCAACTCAATTCTCTTTACCATGAGAGGGGATCATTGTTAATATCACAACACTAAAGAGTCTTTCTCCAAACAACATAAGAAAATTGGCAATTAAGAAATAAATGGCAATAAAGACTCATTAGCCATCCCACATAAAAGACAAATACCATAGACAGCAGAGTTCCATTTTACAATCTTATCCTTAGTAAGAAGTCTTCTTCTCAATGCTAGCCAGCAGACAAAGGTCAGCTTTGGAACTTGAAGAGGGAACCAAATCAACCTCCACCAACACACTTTAAGAAAGCCTGCAGGAGCACGCTGCATAAGACTACTAGCATAAAATTTGCCAGATTTACTACATTTCCAAGATCACCATAGTAGGGAGGAGGTACATGAGCCTCAAAAAAAAATGTCACATAGCTGATGACCTCAAGAAATCTCCAACTACTATCATGGACCAAGTTATTAACAACAATACCTCTAGGGATTTCAGTATCCTTAATACAGACCTTGGGAAATCTTTCCATCAGGGAGACTGCCCACACACCCAAGGGTCATCCCATAATCTAAAAAACGTCCAATCCCCTAGTTGATACTCATAATGCTCTCTAACAACATGTCTGATTTTTAGAAGCTGGTTCAAGCTTCAACTAGGATCAGAACTAGTATTAACCCCCAAAACCTATACTTCCTCAACTTATTCACCATGATCCACCTTCTCCACATATAATCTTTACCAAATATAAGATCCCAAATCTGTTTAGAAATAGCAACCCTGTTCCATACATTTAAATCCCTAATTCCTAAACCCCTTGCTTTTTATCAAGACACACTTAATCCCAAGCCACCAAACCACCCTTATTACTACTATCTCTGGTACCAAACCATAGAAATCTCCTACAAATAGCAGTGACTTTATAGATTACTTGCTTAGGAAGCAAGAAAATCTCACACCAAAAATTCCTTATACTAGCAAGAACAGTGATGAGAAGTTACCTCCTACCAGCATAAGATAGAGACATGGAAGCCCAATATTGCACTCTGTTTGTAATTTTACTAACCAGAGCATCACAATCAATAACAAAAATCTTAGAAGAAATCAGAGGCATGCCAAGATACCTAACAAAAAGGGAACCCTCAGTAAAATTCAGTAAAGAGAGAATCTCCTACCTCAGGCTCACAGAAACCCCACTAAAAATATAGAACTCTTACTAGGATTGAGTCTAAGCCCAGAAACCTTGGCAAAATTGTCAAGAGTATCCTTAATCAGCCTAACAGACTCCATAACCCTATGAGAAAATAAGAATAAGTCATTAGCAAAACACAAATGGGTGAGCTTAAGACTTTTATAACCTTTATGAAATTTAAAATTCTGCTTTATACTCTCACTTAACATTTTAGTTAGGTATTCCATGGCCAGAACAAAGGCAAAGGGGAGATGGGATCCCTTTGACTAAGACCCTTGCCACCAGGAAAATAACCCTCCACTTCCCCATTAACAATAACAAAAAACATAGATGTCCTAATACATCCCATAACCCATATAGTAAACTTTGTAGGGAACCATAACCATACAAAATTTCTTCAATAAAATCCTAAGAAAGGGAATCATATGCTTTTTGGATATCAATCTTTAAATCACTATCATTTTCCTTATTCCAATGGTACTCCATAACTAATTCATGGGCAAGCAGAATATTCTCAACAATCTTCCTTTTAGGAATAAAAGTTATTTGATTAAGATGCACTATCTTACCAATCACCTGTCTTAATCTAGACTTTAAGACTTTGGAAATACACTTATAGACCACATTGCAGCAGGCAGTAGGTCTAAAATTAGCAGGAGTTCTAGCATTATCTTTCTTTTGAATAAGGGTAATAATAGTGTTATTAGTTTGTTTTAACATTCTCCTAATGTTAAAATACTCCTTAATAGTACACAAAAGTCAAGACTAATAATCCCCCATATACACTTAAAAAAATAATCCCCCATGTACACTTAAAAAACTAAGAATTAAACCCATCAAGGCTAGGGTTTTTATCAGAGCCAATGTCAAACAAAGCTTAATTAATTTCAGCCTCTATAATACCAGCCTCAAGCACCTCACTATCCTCAGGGGAAAGAGATCACCCTTTCACAAAAACACCCTTATGACTACAATCTCTCACCTGGTCAGATTTTTCTAAAAACTTATGATAAAGGTCAATAATAATCCTGTTAATCTGATTAGCATCCTCAATTAAATAACCATCTTCATTATGCAAAACAATCAATCCTATTCCTCACCTTCCTACTCTTAAACAACTTTAAAAAATAGCTAGTGTTTTGGTCACCAAAGTTAACCCAATAACACTCAGCCTTCTGCCTCAACAACTGTTCCTCCAACCTCAAATTCTTCTTAAGGTAGTTAAGTCAAGCCTGTTCCTCTTCTTATAAAATAGGATTCAAAGGGTCAAATTGCAAACCAACTTGCACTTTCTCCACTAAACCCCTAGCCTTTGCCACACTTTCAGATATATTACAAAAATAATCCTTATTAAAAGCCTTAAGAGCTTTCCTAAGAGCTTTCAACTTCTAGTACAACACAAACATGGCAGTACCATGGAAAGATTGGTTCCAAGTAGCCACTACAACATCTCTAAACCCAAGGTGATCACTCCAAAAATTAAAGTACTCAAAAGGACATTTAGTGAACTTCCTATTCTCTTCCATAAACACCACTTGAAGAGAATGGTCTGAAATACCAGACTCCTTCACATCATAATAAGAGTTAGGCCAAACCTTTATCTAACTCTTATTGATGAAATACCAATCAAGTTTTCTATAAATTCTCAAGTCTCCCTCCTGCCTATTACACCAAGTGTATCTAAGACGCTTAACACAAAAATTTAAACACCCTCATAGCATTAACAGCCTTTTAAAAATCCTCCATCTCCTAAACACTAGTGTCATTACCCTTATGGAAATCATCCAAGCCAAGCACATCATTCAGATCACCTTGCAAAAGCCAAGGAAGATTAACACTACCACTAATCCTACACAGACATTCCCAAAGATCCCTCTTATCATCTACCACGTAGGACCCATAAATGACAATCCAGAGAAAACTACAAGAATCCTTAGAGACCAAGCAATGAAGGAACTACTTATGACCTTCAAGGATTTGCACAGTGACAAAATTATGAAATAAAATCCAAATTCTCCCTCCATCATCCCAATCATAGTTTTGTACAACAGCCCAACCCCTCAAAGAAAATTCCTTCCAGACTTTATTAGCTCTATCTCACTTAACTCTAGTCTCAACCAACCCCAAACAATCTAAAGAACGATATTTAATTAGAGTATAGACCTCTGATCTCTTCATAGGGTCATTAAACCCTTTGATGTTCCAACTAGCAACCTTCATGGGGGATCAAACCTCGTAGAAGGTTTCTGGATCCTCTTTCCATCACCAATAACACCCACCTTACCATGTGATAAAGGTAAAGGTCCCTCACACTTCAATTTGGCAAAATTAGTAGAATAAGAAGTACCTTGCAGAATAAAATGTGGCTGGCAAGAGCAGTGATACGATCCTCACTCCTCTTCGATCCACCAGAATCCCCAGCAAATGGCTTATCCCTACAAACCCTTCTCTCTCCCCTAACCTTAGGCTCAGAAGCCTCCACAGAAGAAGTAACATTCTAAGCAAGATGAGGTTCAGGTAAAGCCACAATAGCAATGGGCTTAAAAGTAGGAAGATTACGCTATTGTCAAACTTTCTTTGCATGGAAAGCATTGGCCTAATGACCAAATCTATTACACGATCTACTGATTCATACCAAATGGGTTGACTAATCTAGATACCATCTTCATCTTCCAAAGTGATAAACTCAGGGAAAGCCCTATGAACCTCTATATCCACTAGTATCCTAGCAAACCCTAGCTTCACTCTAGAATAAGTACACTGATCACAGAAAAGAGGCACACCACAAATGCTTCCAATCTTGCTTAACATTTCAGAACCCCAAAATTCCAAAGGCAAATTAGGTAGTTGGATCCAGATCGGAACCTTCCCCAATTGCGATTTATCCAGTGAAAGCCTAGGTTGTCAGCACTTCAAAATCATAAGGCGTTTATCAAAGGTAATTGGACCATCATTCATAATCCGATCAAACCTAGATTGATTTGTAAAGTCAAATAGAAAAATCCCATCCTTAACATAATAAACCTCAACTAACCCATACTTTCCTCAATGATTCATCGCAAAAGCCCTAATTTTCTTGAATCGCGGTGAAGATTCAAGAACATAACCTACCACAACATTTTCACACTACTTCTCCTCCTCACAAACCTCAGCCTTCTTAAAATGGACGATCTTTTGCCCTCGACCACAGCAGGTGGAACAAATCACAATACAGTACCTTCATTCTTAACTCTATTATCTTTAAACAATGAAACCCAAAAAGGTTTAGCAAGCACCTGCTCCTCTTTCTTTACATCTTCATCCTCCCCAACCATTAACCTCACCTCCTTTGTATCAGATCCAGACAAAGCAATAGTATCCGATCCAAGAGAAACAGCTCCATACCCCACAACAACTACCTCTTCCTCATCCAGAGGTACCGAATCCACCTCGAGATCAGACACTCTATCCACACCCACCGTTTGCATTTGATTATGTTTCATCCTTCTCGCCATATCTAAAGCACTGACGTAAGATAGTAGCAGGAGCTATCCACGCCAAGAGAAAAGAACGAAAAAGAATCTGTATAATATTATATTATTTTTATATTTAAAATATATTAATATTATATATTTTATAATATATAATATAATATTAATATATTATATATATATAATACATATTTTTATATATAAATAAAAATATATTATATTTTTTATATACCGGTTCAATCCCAATTTGATTCTGGTTGAACCTCTGACCTGTGACACTCTGTCTTTACCGATTCAAAGGTCGGTCTAGATTTGAAAACCTTGAAAAATAATTTTAGTTTAATAAAAATAATGTAAAAAGAATTAAAATAGCAAAATACATTTAAAAATCTCTTACTTTTAATGCTTTGTTATATTGAGTATCTAAACTTTGATTATGTTGTATTGAACCTTTTAATAAATATTTATGTTTTATTAAATTTTTTATAGTCTATTTTATATTTTATTCAACCCCTAAACTTTGATTGTATACCATTTTGAGTAAAAATGTCCTCAACAAAATATAAAAAGGATGTTAAATGGCTCAAGATAACACAATCAAAGGGGTTAATACAATAAAAACACCAAAATTCATGAAATTTTTTTTGTATTCTACCAACCAGAATCAACAATTCAATCCTTGAAAATAAAAATAAAATTATAAATGAATTTAATTGAATATAGTACTTTTAGTTTATTTGCTTTTAAATATTGAAAATTTTATTGTAATCCATAGATTAATTCAGTAATTTTTGTAAGTTTATTATTTTTTAATATTTAAATTATAAAATATTTCAAAAAAATAATTAAATTTTTTTAAAAAATAAAATTTCAAATCATGTAATATATAATTATTATGATAAATTTAGCCAAACTGAAATTTTTCTAAAAAGACTTATCCTAACTGAAATCGATTTTTTTTTTTTTTGCCAAATTAACTGAAATTGAATTGGACCTTTAACTGTAAATCAATTTAAAATCGTTTGAACTAACCATGAACTGCGTTTTCAGGATGACTTAGACCCTCGGTCATACAAGGACCCAGTCCGGTTACAGGTATTCAATTTCTTTTCATGTAGAAATCAACTTAAATTTTTTTACAAAAAAGAAATGAATGTTGTAATTGACATCAGGCATCAAATGGGGGGATAATCCATATTTAAACCCTTGCATTATATATCAAGAAATAGATTGTACCTAATAAAAATTATTACATTCCTATCAAGTACGCTAAAGCTTTTGCATTTTATTAATCATAATCTCATAGTACATTCAACAGTATAGGACAAGATTTCAATCGCCTCTATCCTGAAAGTTCAATCCTCCTCGTTAGAGAAATCTAAACTTGCTTTGTCAAGTACTACACATCATAAGTTCGGTTCATCATTCGTTTGACAGATTCTAGAATACGACAATAATCAAAGAACAGAGACGATTCTTTACCCTCCAGGCCATCACGGTGGTGTCGGTTGCTGCCCGCAAGATTATTGCACGGACTCCCGCCCACGACTAGATCAAAACCACCGAATGTATCAATCAATTGCTCTAACCGGGCATCATCCAGATGCTGCACATCTGCAATGTCGATCAAAGTCCCGGTCTGATTTGTTTGCTCCCACCAGCACTTCATAATGTTTCTATTTGCTTCTGAAATTTCAACAGTCACTACGTTCTTTAAGCGAACACCAAGCCGGTGCAGAGCAACTTCAGCACCACCAATCCCCGAGAAAAGAGAAAGAAGATTGATACCTCCAGGGAACATGTCTTTCACAACTGACAAATGGTAGGCAACAGTGTCGATCTGGAATATAGGTTTACTCTAAAGCTTTAGGTCATAAACATAAAGAATTTAAAATAATTTACAAGATAATACAGTTAGAAAATATGCTGAAGGGGGAAAATGATCACACAATTAGAAATCATATATAAGATTTAAGAAAGGAGTAATGCAACTAAGTTTGAGCATATCTTGCACAAGATATTTTAAACAGCAAGATAATAAAAATTACACAATAAGCTCACCTGGAATGAGTTGCCGAGTGATCTATATCTCTCTGTCCTACTTAATCCACCTCCCCTTGTGTGATTCCTCGGGAAACCCAAAAGCATTTCTACTTCATCCGGTTCAAGTGGAGCAACTTTGTTCTTACCAACCCAAACCAGATTCCATTTGCGGCATTCATCAAGAACCATCTTCTGGATATTCAAAGGTGGGTCCCCTTCATAGGGCTCAAGGGCTTTGCGGATCCTTTCTGTCAGCTTTGCACTTCCGATACAGGTTTGCAGACAATTTAGTTTGGTCCTATGGTCCCATGAAGGCCACCATTTCTTTGTCAAAGGAAGTGCATCGTGTATGGTGTACGGGGGTAGTGGGAGAAGAGGATATCTGTTTTGAATAGGAAGATTATGAACGTAGCCCCTTTTCCTTGCAGCAGCACAGAAATATTTCGAATCCACAAATTCTGGTTCTATATCATATAAAAATCTTGAAATGGTGTCCCAAACCCCTTTAGGAGCAAGTGCAACATTCTCATAGTAGAAATAAGGAGGCCCATTGGCAGCTTCTGGAAGAGTTTTCCGAGCTATGGTGACAGGCTCATTTGGTACACCAAATCCAATCATAGGATTTGGGAGTCGAATCATCTCTTCATCATCATGCAGCGTTTTCTTATCTAATCTCATCTGCTTTTTCTTTTTCCACATGTCATATTCATAAAAGCTCCTCTTCTTGTGTTTAGGATAATCATCATCGAAATGCTTTATCCTTGGCTATTCAATTAAAGGCAAATAATATAACAGAATAAGTATAAAACAACGGTGATTTGTACAAAAAGTTCCAATCTGCACATATTTGCATCTAATAAGACGAAAGAATTACCTTCTCTTCTGGATATGAACCATCAGCCTCCTTTGCCATATGGGCAGCAGAGATGAAATCTATTAACTCTGCAACTGTGGCCTCCGGTCCTGAAACATTTGAACAGCATAAAGTTTAAAGAAAGAGAAAAAAAAATACTAAAAAGATACTCAGTTGACCACAACAAACATGCAACTCAAGAAGATTTCATGAAGCCCACAGTTCATTCGATCACTTGTTATGACACATCAAGACACCAAAACTCAAATTTTTGCACAGAAAAATAGAATATTCCAAACTAATCAGGAGCAGTTGCTAAGTGCATAATGCAGCAGCATCAACACAACCATCTTTTGTGCCTTGATGGGAGTAAAGCATCAGGCATTAAAAAGAAACAAATGCTGGGGACAAAATGAAACCAGTTCATTGCAAAATACAGCAAGTTCCTCTCTTTGATCCTTCATCTCCTATCATATGTGGAAAAGCAAAATACGGCATGTTTGATAACACACTAAAACAAACTGCAGTCATAACTAGTAAGCACTTGTACAAGCATTCCTGATTTTTAGACAAAACTACTAATTCAGTTGAAAGGAACTTTAGTTTATATTGGTTAAAAGGTATAGATCAAAAGAGGCCAAATTAAAGTATCCAGTCATAGCAGTCAACAAATAAGAAAAACAATGACAAGTAACTTACAGATTTTAGTATAAAAAAATAACATCTAAAACCCAAGAGGTAACTTTCTTTGCATGATAATTTCTCTTGAAAGATAGACTCTAAACCAAATTTATATTTCACTTCCATAAATAAACATATAGCCGGAGAAAACATGAAAGAGCACTTAAACTAGGGGTTAACTTAATCCAGGAACTTATTTTACTCGTCAATTTTAGCACAAATTAACCCCTAACACAGAATACTGATGACAAACATCAATTTATTTATAATATAATACAGCAATATATCTCCAAAAAAATATGCCATACATGTAAATTCCAGTCCAAGACCAAGAACTGGCAAACAAAACAAGTTTTAGGACTACTATGTAACTCTGTTACTGCTACCAAAAACAATCAAAGCAAGGCACATCAACCACAACACAAACACTGCAAAAACACATCTATAATCTTCAGACTTCATTTTATTAAAAGCAATGATTTTTCACAAAAGAAACATAAAGGTAAAAAAAAAAGCATCTCAGTTCGGTCCATGATTGAGAAATTACCACACCCCCTTTGCTAAAACCCCCTTAAACCCCACTTAAGAAGATTAAGAGTGTAATCAACAAGAGGATCAAAAGAAAAACAACTACTTATATTTGCAGAAAGACATTCTAAACCATTAGAAGATCACGAAAAGAAATAATACAGACCACATCGCTCCATGGCAGTTGAAGCTTCTACTTCTGTGAAACCCATCTTTGCTAAGAATAGCAAAGTGTTCCCTTCACTAGGCTCCAATTTAACAATATCCTAAGGATAAATTAGAAAATAAAATGTTAATTAAAGCAATTCCAAGAATGAAAATGTCATTTCCCCATACAACTAGAAAGAAATTTGTGCACATGGGTACAAGACATTCAAGATAATCTGTATCCAAAAGCACATGAACAAGTGAAAATTCCAAATCTTTAATCATATGGGCAGATAAGAAAAAACATCTTTAGGAGTTCAAACATGTTATATGAGATTAAAATATGTTGCATTAGTACCTCATTTTCAGAACTATCTATGTCTGAAAAATCATCCAAGTTCCCATTGCACTCTGAAGACCACTCATCAGATTCGACATGCAGCTGCTCTGAATGAGACTTTTCAATTGCCTGCCACAATTAAAAGGATAAAAAGTAAATTCTAGAGTTTACTACTTAGAAATGCTAAAACAGGAACCGGAAAAGCACACCTAACAAAGATATGAAGAGCTATTAAACATAACTGAACATGATGAATTTGTGACTGACTTTGGCCACAAAGCTCTTTGATTAGCCCCCTCCCACAAATAAGGCAATTACAAGTCAAAAAAAGTGTAGTATTTCATAAAATATTGATGTTTATACCATTTTTCATATGCTTATCCAGAGAAGGATTTCACCAAATTTACATTATTGTGTATGAGAGAATACAAGTTTAGGGGGAGATAATCTTGAAGTGAATAAAGGAATAGAGATATAGTGGTAACAATTTAGTAAACCTTTTTTTTTTCCCTTTTTCTTTGTCCCTTTTGGTTCAATTGCAATGTAACAGCCTTTTTATAACTTAAATGTCTTGTCGCCATATTAGTAAAGGTCTCTCGAGACTCCATGCAACTTATCTAGCCAACCAAGCAAGTCTTTTACATTAACAAATCACAAAGAAGGTTAGTTTGACCATGTTTTGTTAACAATCTAAACTTGTGATAACTCCACCTCACAGATAATCTATTAAGGTAACAGTTCCAATGCAGGATTGAAAAGAATGATCTTTTTAAGAGTTCTGATAAATTCTAGAATTTTAAATACACTGATAAAATGGCAATAAGAATTTGTTGATATCAATGAACAAACAGCAATAAGAAATTGTTAAAAAATCACTGGATTTTTCTTGAGAATCCTTCATGATACAGAATTACGAACAAGGAGAAGCTAACTGTTCTTTCAAAAGATTCCTCGATATTTGATATGAGTTTGATGGAAACAAAATAAAAAGATCCCTTTCAAAAATATTGTTATTTTGCTACATACAATTGTATCCCATGAAGATGGTTCAGCAATAAAGTAGAGCATAAAGGAAGATATATCGCACCGAGTATGTAAGAAGAGCTTCCAAAATTGTATCTGTATTTCCCTCTCCTAGACAGTCAACAGGAGATGGTTATAGATGAAACTTTCAACACGAAAAATGTTGCTCAGAAGCTACACAAACTAAGAGCATTTACCATTTTCTGCAATTGCTTTGGCAACCATTTCCTCGCCAAATCCCATTCCAACAAAATGATCAATCAACTTGGTGCCAGAAGAGCTTGCGGATGGTTTTGCCTTGGGGCAGTAATAGAATCAAGTGTTAGCACGTGGTATATATCCATCTTTGGATCTCCTAATTACATAAGTTTTCAACCACAAGCAATTTGGAGAATCAAACTAACCGAGCATTTGAGGAGTGCTTCAAGTATTAAATCAGCATTTTCTCCTGAATAATTAACTCACCCCAGGTTACAAAATAAGCTTTCAACATGAGCACTTCTGTGTGTATGAATGCATGCACACGCGTGTACGCGCATGCCTGCTTGTAGTGAAAGAGTTCAAATAGAACAAGAAAGAACTTTTACCATTTTCCTGAATTGCTTCTACAACCATTTTTTCAGGAAATCCCATTCCTACAAAATGATCCATCAACTTTGAACCAGAAGGACCTACTGGTGAGCTTGCCTTCAGTCAAAGAAACAAAACTCAGTCATAAAATGAATATCTCATGTTATCGACATATAATGAATGAAAATGAATGCATGCACTCCCATATGGTGATTAAGATAATCTTCAGCGAAGGCAAGGGCTTTGGACAGGAATATAAAATGGCATTAAAACAGTTTTCTTTTAAAAAAAAAAAAAGTAAGGCACAACATTACATGCCAAGCACAATTTGTTAAAAGTGAAAAAATAACGTTTAAGTTTTGCTCAGCAAGAAGATTAAGCTTGGACCATTCCTCTATGAAGTGGAGACTTTTATTGCTTGATTGGTTTTCCAAACAGCATCCAGGTAAGTCATAATTGACTTTTTAACCAGCAGCATCAGATAACAAGAAAGGTAGAAATTAATTTAGAAGATAAAATCATCTTGAAAAGAAGGTGATAATAGGTTAGAATTAGAAATACAAAGAGGGCAACAGATTTTTAGAGTGCATGCTATAAAGTACATAACAAACAACAAAATTATGCACAACAATACTAATAATCAGCAATCAATTAAATCATGCAAGAGATCATCTGTCAAGAACACTCAGTAAATTCAAAAATGCATAAAGAAAGATCAATATGCAAATTGTAATGTTTTCCATCCTACATTAATTTTGATAATCCCTATCCTACAATGCTTTCTATACTACAGTTCAAGCAAATTACCATCAGTCTTAGGCACTTACATAAAAAAACTAGGAAAATTTAACAAATAGCAAATATGAAGCATTACCTCTGCTGAGCTTGTTGTAGCTTCTGTGCTAGGAAGTTTGAGACTTGAAGAAGAAGACATAGTAAAGTTTTCAATTTCACGATCATCTTCACTGTCCCAGTCAACGTTGTCATCCTCCGCACAAAGAGAACCTCCATCCTGCATAAACTTTTCTTAAGCATGCACAGGGCAAGATAAACTAAGAAATGCAGAATAAAAATATTTTCAATTGATGCTTACTTATTGTGCAAAATGAGTTAGCATGCGAAAAGAACAAGTAAATAAGGGATGCGAGGAAGATATTAAAAAAATTATTGAAGAATAAAAGAGGGATGTTGAAAAAAAAAGGAATAGAAAGATGAACAGAGAAAAAAAATTACCATTTCCTTGCACAGCGTCACCCAAAAATTTCAAGCTGGTCAAGAAATAAACGAGGAACTAAGTGAGAAAAAATGCATGCATAAACTGAATAATTTCGAAATAAATAATTCCAGATAAAAACAGCAAAAACCCTAGACTCTACTACAGTCCCCATTACTAAATGAAGAAGGGGAAGAAAAAAAAGGCCAAGATCCAAAACTGCAGAAAAATATGCACTTCTTTTTATAGTTTTCCCTATTTAGATTGATCCCTGAAAAATTAGGGATGAATTAGACATTACTAAAACAAAAATCACAATAACCAATTAAGAGAAAACAATAAACAATAAACTAAAAACCATAAATCATTTGAAATAAATTCTGTAATTATCAAACATGGAAATTCCTTTGCAAATGAATTCTAATGAAATAAATTCTTCAATGGAATTGAACCAAACAGTAAAAGAAATTGCAAAACAACACAAATTAACAAAGAACAAGACGAATAAACAGAAAATAAACGAAAATGAAATTCAAAACATGTAAATTATATACCTCTCCAAGTAGTTTTCTGATCCTGAAGCTACGTTTCAATCTCTACATACAATGTACCTCCTCCTGCGAAAAAAGAAGAAAAAAAAGCTGACGCAACCCAAAAATTAGACCTACACACTTAACAAAAACAAAAACGGAAGCTGAAAACAACATTAAACGAGCTTACATGCAAGAAAGAGAGGAGAACGAGTAGGTGAAACTCTGAGAATCTGTGAGATTGAGACGAGAACAAATTCTGGTACAAGTCCGTGAGAATCAAATAGTGAAAAAAAAAATTTACGTTTAAGGAAGGAAAATAAAAATTAAAAAGAAAAAAACGGCAAAGTCGGAAATTCGGTTTCACTCGCTGTTGCGCGTACTCAAATTTATTTATTTTTGTTTTTTTTAATGGTAATTTTATTTATTTTTGTTTTAATAATTCAAAAAAAAGAAAATAACATTATTTTCTTATAATATTTAAAAGTAATTTATGAATGTGTTTGGTTCTCCTTTATCCTTAATTTTTTAAATTTCCAAGGAAATAAATTTTAATTTTTAGATTTTATGTAATAATTTTGAAATATCAAGTTTGAATTTTTAAGTAAAGTAGTGTTATATTTATTTTAATTAATATATTATTATGTTATTTGTGATTTTTTTTCAAAACCCATTAAACAAAATATTTTAATTGATAAATTATTATTTTATTTGTCATATTTTTAACAAGATATTTGTTGAGTTGAGTATATATTTTTGACAGGATATTTGTCACATTTTTTTGTACTATATATAACATTTTCAATGTGATAATGTTATATCACTTTTAAAAAAAATGAATTGGAATAAAAGTGTTGAATTATTTTAATTTTAAAATTTTATAATGGTGTGGATTTCACTTAGTCAATTGATGTTGACTGAAAAGTGGTCCACAAAGAGAGTACCAAACAATTTTGTACTCTTGGAAGTGAGAGTTTTCTTTTTCCTTTCTTTGTTTGATACAGCTGTTAGATTTTGGACTAGTTTGATTTGAGAAAATATGTGTATCTTTTAATTTTTAGTATTAATAAAATAAGTAATATATTTTTAATTATAAGAATAATTAAAAGCTTAATCATTTGTTGAATATAATATAAATTTCAAGTTTAAAATTTTAATTTTATATTTATTTTAATTTTTAAAATCATAATTATTGAATATATTTAAAATTTTAATTTTAAATATTTTTTACACTAAATATCATTGTAATAAATTAACATAAAATAAAAATTATTAAAATTTTATGATTTTCTTTGAGAAATTAATATTTTAGGTTGGATTATAATGATTAAAATAAATTTTTAATTTTTAATTTTCAGCAAATAAATTAAGACAGTTGAAAGGGAAGGATCTAAGTGTATAATAAAAGTTCTTTTTATCTTAATAATTTATAATTATAAAAATACATATTAATAATTATTTAATAAAATATACAAGTAATTTTATCATCATCAAATAATATATTTTTGTTCTTATTCAATCATTGAATATGTTAGAGAATGACAACCTTTTTTTTGTCCATTCCACCTTTATAATTGAAAAATATGTACAAACTATTGAAATATTTGATAAACTGAAAATTAAGTATTGAATTTTAAGTATTATACAAAATAAGTGATATATTTTTAAATTATAAAAATATTTAAAAGATTAGTCAATTATTACATTCAGTTCAATTATTAAGTTAGAAGTTTTAATTTATTATTTTAAATAGTTTTTACTTAATTAAATTTTTTAAATCAAAATTATCAAATTGACTTAAAATAATTAAATGCTGAAAATTTTAATTTTTAGTTTTAAATAATTTTAAATTGGATTATTAAATACCAACTAAATAAAAATCATCTTAAACTTTGAAATTTTTAAAAAACACTTCATATTACATTTAAAAGATTTTATAAAATCATTATGATTTTTCTAAAGAATACTAGCATTTATTAAAATTAGAATAATTTTTATTTAATTAATAAAAATAAAATTTTAATATAATATAGAAAAATATATTTTTCCCCAATAAAAAGATAATTTTATCAATTAGACAACATTATTGTCATCCTAATAAATACTATTTTGAATATATCATCACTCTTTTATAAAGTATTTTTTTTAAAATTGATATTTTATCTTAAAATAAAATTTAAAAATATTTTATAAGAAATAATAAAATCTATCTATAATCTATAAATAAATACTAAAAGAAAAGCTACCCTCATTCCACTCTCAATTTCTTCATTTGACACGTGTTTCTTTTTTATATTTTCTCTTCATCCAAAAAAAAATTGACAGGTGTCAACTTTATATAAATTATAAATAAAATCTTAAAAATAAATTAATTTCAAATTTTAAATAATTTTATTTTTTCTTTATAAGAATTTTAGAGATTGAAATTTTAAAATTATTATATCATTAATTGAATCACTAATTTTTCTTTAACTTTGAATAATTTTTATCTGATTTTTTATTTCTTTTTACAAGCAATCCAAACGGAAGAAAAATTAGCAAATGAAAGCCAAAGCTCTAGCTCGATATCAATGGTTGCAACTAATATCATGTAACACTCCAGCCACTCCCCCTCGGTCAAAAGTGTACTAAAGGCTTGTGGACTGGCCCCACAAACCAACACTTATTTTGTAAGTGTCACTAATGGCTCGGTTGTTTTCACAAAAATCAGTATAAGGAGTGGATATCATCAAATCAGAATCCGTTCATGCGATGAATGGAAGGCAGCTTTCAAGGC
>CAOJBK010521253.1:0-13565 GCA_948294925.1 Codiaeum variegatum | reverse complement strand
GTTAACCTAATTACATACTTAGTCCCATAAGTCGTGAGTGACGTCTAGCATAATATATCATGACTACCTAATTAGAAATGAATGTTAGTGATCAAATCCTTGACATAAGCATGGACCTCTCGATCATGATTACCGTGCACTTGAATCCCTTCATTATAGATTTCCGATCTCAGCTAGGGTCATGGAATAAGTCAAACCCTTTATGCTAGATTATATGACCTCTATCCGGTATAAGTTCTCGATAAATCAGTTCCTACTAGAAACTCTTTCTAGTGAACCTTTCCACTCTAGTCAGAGATTTGTATATCAAGAACAACCAAAATTCATAAAAGTCCTTCCATGGTTACCCAAGTTAATGAATTATTTATTAATTAAACACTTATCCCAACATACCACTGATTATGGCCACCATATACCATATACCAATACGTGACTAGCTTTGGTATGTAAGCAGTAACAAACCATAGCCACCAATATATCAGATAACATGTCACCTAAAGTCTAAGGATTATATGCACAATCATGAACTAGATGATGCGATATTGACTGGTAGGTGACGACCCATGTATCCATCATCTAATGTCACTGTTCAACTTACTCATCTCATGAGTGCTCACGTGTTATCATGACATCACATGTCTGTAGTATGATACTCACTACCTCTATATCAATAAGTATCTCGTACTTATCATGGATTACAATAGAGGTGATGGTCTTCCGGATTAATGGCATCCCTACCAATAATCCTGTGACCATGAACAACCTTTAAAGCATATGTTAAAAGGACAATATGTCATTCATATTCTCAAACTTTTTGAGAATAGATTCCCTACAGAATACTTAAGGGACATATATACATTCGATACTAGGAATGTATCCACTTAAAGAACATATATACTAAAGCCAGTTCGGTTTTCGTTTACATTCACTTGCTGAGTGTAAGCTCTAGGGCATACACTACTAACATCAACTACTCATCTCATGAGTGTGCTCACGTGTTGTCACGACATTAAATGTCTGTATCATGTGACTTACTACCTCCATACCAATAAGTATCTCATACTTATCATGGCTGACAACATAGGTGATGGTCTTCCAGATTAATGGTGTCCCTACCAATAATCCTATAACCATGAACAACCTTTAAAGCATCTATTATAAGGGCAATCTATCACTTATATTCTCAAACTATTCGAGAATAGATTCCCTATAGAATACTTAAGGGACATATATACATTCGATACTAGGAATGTATTCATAGAAAGAACATATATACTTAAGCCAATAAGGTTTTCATTTACATTCACATGCTGAGTGTAAGCTCTAGGACATGCACTGCTAACACTTTCATGAACTCCGCTAACCCAATTGGAGGAAGTATTGGCAAAAGATTCTATAGCCAGGTCCTCTAGCTTATATATGCCAAAATCAATGGCTAGGTCGACTATACTCTTTTCAAACGTCTTCAGCCCAAACCAGAAGGTGATATGTTTTCCTATTAAGCTTGTTTCCTTTCAATCCTTGTCTAGAGCACAAAGGAATTCCAGTGTGAGCTCCCAATAAGCTGGCTAAATGATATCATAAAATTCCCTCCATCTAGGCTGCAATATTATAGCTTTAAAATCCGCTTCCCAGTCGCATCCTTTTATGTTGGTCCAGTCCACCAAATAGGAGGTGAACCATCTCCTGTTTCCAATCAACTCTAACCTATCTCACTATCATTTATGCCCGAACTTAACACATGGATGGTTTGGATTGTATGCCTGAGTCTTCTTCCCCTTCTTAGTTGGAGCTTAATTTGATTTCCTCAATGGGTTATTGCCTTTTTGATGGAGGGATAGAAGAACCAGGACATTTTCTTGCTACTTTTGAGGAAGTGTCAGCCTTTGATGGTGCTGAAACTTTGCCCTTTTCTGCAAACAAAATCAAACCAAAAGCTAAGCAATGCAAACCAACACCAATAGTGGTTAGTGAAACAACTTAAAATTCGGCATGGTAACGGTTAAGATTAGATTGTTACCAACATGTAATAAACACAACCTAACCACACAAGAAAATAGGACCAAGCACCCCACTCAAATTTCCCCCACACTTAGCACATTCCATACATAGCATACATATTTGGTATATTGGAGCAAAAGTGTTCGGTGTGGTGTGTGCACGTGAACATGCAAACAAAGTGAGAAGGGGTCATTTTTAAAGTTAAACAATTCCAAAACGCTTGAAGAATCAAGAAAAACTTGACCCCCAACTCATTTAGGCATTTTGTCAAACACTTGGTGGCATACAATGTAAACACATCATTCATGAACAATTAACACCACAACACTCTCTCAATCAATGAAAAATGATAAACAAACAACATTCAAGGCATTTAAATCAAAATATATAGGATTCAAGTGAAGAACTTTGACAAAATAATGAATGTGAAATCCTAACATACACTCAACAAAATGGTGCAAAACAACACCATTAAAAGAACAATAACACTTAATTAATATATAATAACAAGATTTATGAACTAATTTCAATAAGAACTTAACATTTCTAAACAAACGTAACATGCCCTATCTTAACAAAACACAAACCAAAGTAAACAGACACAGAATTAACAAGAGACAAACCTAAAATCCTTGTATAATTTGATGAAAAAAATTGCTTTGAATGCTTGAAATTGAAATTTTGAGAGAGATTGAAGTGTTTAAGAATGAGTATTTTCAAAAAAAAATTGAGAGAGGGGGCATGAACTGTTGTGTCTGTGGCTTAGAAACTGGTTTAAAACACCCTTTATCAGTACAGAAGGCTCTCACAGTCCCAGTCACGGGCCGTGCCAGTGCCCGTGAGAGACCTCTGTGGTGGTTTTCAAGAACTTACACGACCTCCTCTGCCAATGTGACCACATCCCATGCTGCCTTCAATCACTCAGTCCAGAGAGCTCTCAGGGTCTCTGTCATGGGTCGTGACGAAGCCCATGAGAAGCTACTGGATTGGTTTTTCAAAGGTGGCACGGTCTTGCACCATCTGTCTGTGATGTAATCCCAAGTTAGTCCAAAGAGCTCTCACGATCTCTATCACGGCCTGTGATGGAGCCTGTGAGAAGCTACAGGACTACTCAACAAGTTTCATCTTGTTAGTCCTGTCTCACGGCCACTGTCACGACCCGGTGAGGGGGACCGTAATAGGCTACTTGAACAAATTTTCACTCCTTTTCATTCATGTGCTTACTTTAGTTCGAGCCAATGGGTTTTTGGGTCATTCCATGACTTGAATCATTCACCTTTTCAGCTGAATACAACCCGTAACACTTGTAAAAACCTTTGATCAAGTGTTAAATCCATTCTCTCTCACATAACTAAAAAAAATCAACTAAAAATAAAATAAAATAAACTAAACACTAAAGCGGTGGGTTGCCTCCCACCGAGTGCTTCTTTAACGCCGTCTTAGCTAGATGTTAGGTGAGGTTGTCACCCCACCTCTAGTGCTGCATCATAAACTCCTTGGCACCCACATTTTCTAAACCCAAAACATTTCACATAGATTGTGCTATGTAGTTTTGTGTTTAAGTACTTTAAACATGACTCTATTATGCATTTAGGAAGCCATACCTTAGCTCTTCGCTTGAGCTTTACCTCTTGCTTTCTTTTTGAATTTTTGCTCACTTCCTTCCTTGCCCCACCTTTGGACTTCATAGCTTTGAACTCTAGAAGTTTCTTTCTCTCCATCTCCGTCCTCTTCAGTATTTCCTTGCCCTATTTTGACACACACTCAACAACAACATTATTATCCATATTTAAACTCCCCTTTGAGCTTTCATTTTTAACTACTGATGTGCAATAATTAACTTGCTCATGGGGTGGTGTGTGTGTGTTTTAAAGCAAGGAAGTTGGAAGATAATGCTTTCATAAGCAACTCTCAATGTTATCTTTGCCTCATGCACATCAATGATGGCAAGGGTTGTGGCCAAGAATGGCCTACCCAATATGAGAGAGTTATTGACCCTACCTTCCATCTCGACCATAAGGAAATCAATGGGAAAAATAAAATGGCCAATCTTGACCAACACATCCTCAATGATACCATTAGAGTATATGATGGACTTATCCGCTAACTGGATGCCTAGATGTGTTGGTTTGGACTCACCCAATCCCAAAGTCTTAAAGACTTGGTAGGGCATCACACTTACACTAGCCCTTAGATCAGACAAAGCTCTATCAATATGTAAATGTCCTAAAGTACCAGGAATTGTGAAACTCCATGGATCTTTCAACTTCTCTGATAGTTTGCGGAGATTGGTAGAGCTTTCCTCTAATAGCTATACGATGGACACCTCCTTAAGCTTGCCCTTCTTTATAAGTAACACTTTCAAGAATCTTGCGTACTTTGGCATCTGGAAAAGAGCATTTACCAAAGGGATATTAATATGAATTTACTTAAAGAATGACAGAAACTTAATATAGTTATGATCCCGTGCATTTTGCTTAGGCCTTTCCTAATAAGGCACTCGAGGCTTGTACTCCGACTCTGGGGATTTAGGTCATCCACCTTCTTCTCTTCAGCTTTCTCTTCTTGTCCCATCTCCTTTCCACCGTCTTCACCATGTGTCCCATTCTCTTTCTCAACTCCACCATCCATTTGGGTTATCACACTCAGCTTTTCAAGCTCTTCTAAATTCTTCCCCCTCCTAAGTGTGATAGCCTTCAACTCTGCTCTAGGATTTGCCTCTATGTTTCTAGGTAATGTACCTGGCTACCTCTCACTCATCATTATAACAATTTGACCCATTTGAATCTCAAGTTTCCGTAGTGAGGCCTAGTTATTCCCAATAATGACATCTCGTGCTTGCAATCTTTTATCGGTAGCTAGCATATATTCTTTCAAAATCTCTCCCACATCACTTTCCTTCAGTGGAGGGGCTTGTTGTTGCATAGGGGCTCTTGGCTGAAATTCGAGTGGAGGAACCCTCTACTCATTTTTGTTCCTCTAAGAAAAATTGGGGTGATTTCTCCACCTAAGACTGTATGTGTTTGAATAGGGGTTGTTACCTCCCTTCTGCATATTGCCCATATATTTGACTTGCTCATGGCCCCCACTTGAGCTGCTTGAACCATAAGAACCCAACATGTTACACTCGTGCATTTGGTGATCACCACCACAACTCTTATAAATCAACACTTTTTGCCTCGAAGTGCCCGAGGTAAACACATCAAACTTCTTATTCAGAGCTTCAATTTGAGTTGTCAAAGATGTGACCATGTCTACTGAATGAATGCCCTGTGCCCCTAGCCTTGGTTGATCACATGGGTTGTGTAACCACTGATAATAGGACCTAGGCATTTCTTTAATAAGCTCCCACACCTCTTCTAGGGTCTTTGACTCCGATTATCCTTCTCCAGATGCCAATAAAAGTTGTCTATTGTTGTAATTTAGACCATTGGTGAAGCTTTCCACTTGTTGCCACAACTTAAACCCATGATGTGGACATCTAAGTAGCAAGTCCTTGAATCTTTTCTAGCCTTCATAGATTGATTAACCCTTAAGTTGTGAAAAAGAGTAAATTTTTTTATGGAGCCTGGTGGTCTTTGCTGGGGGGGAAAGTACTTATCAAGAAAAGCCATCGCCAATTGCTCCCAAGTTATGAAACGTCCGACAGGAAAAGATTTCAACCACTTCTTCAGTTGTCCCTTAAGGAGAATGGGAACAACCTCTGCTTAATAGCATCTTCCGATACCCCGTTCATCTTAAGCATATCATGGATCTCCACGAACTCATCTAAGTGGGAGTGCGAATTTTCATAAGCCAACCCTTCGTATTGACAGGAGTTTTGGATCATTTGGATAATGGCCGGTTTGATCTCGAAATTGTTGGAGTCTATCGGTGGCCTTTTGATCGGACCTCTAACATCATTCAAATCTGCCAGTGCGAAGTACTACATGGTCCTCTGAACTTGAGGATCATTGCCATTCCTATTGCCATTACCATTGCCATCTCCTATGGCATGTCTATTCCCGTTGCCACCAATATTGTTTTGACCCTGATTTCCTTCCATCTCTATTTCAGGGTCTGCTATATTCACTTCCAGGGCACCCTCTTCCATTTCTTGAATCGGAAAATTATCAGCTTCTTTTATAATTGGATCACCTCCTTCCAGAGCTAACCTCCTTTGATGGCACCCAATCCATTGAATCTCGAGATTATAAGGGTGCAATTGAGATGAGTTAGCTCTGGTTATGCACTAACCTGAAATAAGATAAAAGAAGAAAAAAAATTAAATATAAAGAAAAGAAAAGGCTAAATCAATAGCGTTGGATTTATTGCCAATGTTGATCATAACAAAACAAAATAAATCCCCGGAAGGCGCCAAAAACTTAATCATGCTCAGCTGCAACACCCGCAAGTGCACGAGGATCGTATCAAATAGTAAAATCAGCAAGTCCTGATATCGTTCTCCTAAGGGATTCATTGGTTTATTCGATCAAGCACCAACTCAGTCTCCTAATCTATCGTCTAGCTCACAATAATTTTTGGATTTAGGAACTAATTTTTAAACTATGAACCATAAAAACTGAAATTACACTTAACAACACTCTAAAGAAATTGACAATCAAATATGGAAATCAAGATGGATTAAAGCATCTACCTAGACTTCGACACGTATTAACTTAAATTGTAAGTTCAATCAACAACCCAATGAATATGTCAATTAATCATCAAGTGGGATTTTTCACAGAATTAGGTTTAAATCTTTCTAAAGTTATTAAACCCCTAATTTCTAAGTAATAGGAGGAGAGCTTCTCAAACCTATTCAATTAGAAACAACATGAAGAATCAATGAAAAATATATAAAACCCTAGGAGTTTGTGAATCTTTCTCTAGCATACACAACAAACCTATTAAGCTTTTCAATGTTCTAAGTTTAAACTTTCTATCTCCAGTAAAGCCTAAACAACATAAATCAAGAACAAGCATGCTATTGTCATTGATTTACATAAAATAATTATCAAAAGTTAAACTTGATGAAAAACTTAAACATTCATTGAATAAAAATGTTGATCAATCCATATAATAGAGTAATACTCATATAATCTAGGTAAATAAATGTATTTAGCTCATAATCAAAATAAAAGAACAAAAGAAATAGAGAAAAGTGCAGAAATCCATGGAACCTATGAAGACCCAATGAGATTTCTGCCTTATCCTTGTAATTCCAACTATAATTTGTGATGATGATTCTTAATCCACTCTTAAAAACCTTCATTGATATGTTTTTTCTCAGGTTTCTGGTGCCCTAGATCGACTTTGAATGAAGTTAGAGCAGTGTTTTCACAAGAGTCTAAGTTAGAGTTCTTTAATATGAAATTTCGTGCTCTTTTATAGGCATCGGAGTGTTGTCACGGACAGCTCTCACAGCCTATGCCCGTGTTTGTACCCGTGACAACCTCCTGCGAATTGTTGCCCTTGGTCTGGTGAGAGGCAGTAAGCTCTCATGGTCCTTGTCACGACCCGTGACGGGGACCGTTAGAAGCTAATGTTTCTCACACCTCTATTCTAGGTGATCCCACGGGTGAGGTCTTCTCTGTCACGGCCCGTGCCGCCAACCGTGACAGACTACTATCCTACAATTTCTCAACCAATCTCATGAACTATTTCACAGGACATGAGGCAACTCTAAGCCTTCATTATTCGCTTTATTTTAGTTCATTTTATTCGTCTTTCGAGTATGAACTTTGCAATAGTTCCTTCTAGCTCCGGAATTCAATTAATTAGCTAAAAATGACTGAAAACACTAGAACAAATATATTAAATTCAATTTAACAAGAAAAATCCACAAAGAAAATGGGATAAAATAGTGTATAATTTGCTAGTTATCAGTTAACTTGTTGAAATTTACACTGACTGAGCATTAGGTGATGGCCTTATGATCATTCTGAACACATCATCTTACCTTTAAATAAGGTTTGGCCATGCTCAAGCCTGTCATATAACTCAACCTTCCCTCAAACCAGGATGATAGAATCAGTCTTGATCCATCTGACTTTTGAAATTCAATATTGCCCACAAGCTCGTTTTCTTGACCGTGGCCTCTTGCTGAATAAGACCAGTTGTTTCAACTTCGACTTTCTATTGTAAAATGATAATAATTGAAATTTTGAATATTTTGACTTAAAAGCATCTGAATTGGTCGAGTTAATACATCATTCATCATCAGAAGGCTTGTCCTTATAGTTATAGTTATGCATGGAGAGTACTTGGGAATATTTTCCAAAATTTGGTACATTATAACCATCATCTTTATGGTTGAATGAGATATTAGTTTCTCCTTCTTTAATTTTAGCTCGGTCATGAATGCAAAAGTCAGTATCATACTTCAATAGACCTGGACTTGGCTAAACTTGCCATCGAGTGAGGGGCCTATAACTATTTACTTCATTTGGATTCGGCCATTCAATCTTCATCTCTTCAATTCCAAATTTATCTCGATCACAAATGAGAGAATGCTCAATTTTGAACTTTGCTTTTATCTCAGCCATGATACTGATTTTTGAATCTCTAAAATCATTTTCTCGCCCATAATTAAAGGATCCTACTTTTTGATTACTTGAGCTCGGTTGCATATGGCCGTGACACTTTTCAAATTCCACTACATTTAAACATGGCCACACATCTCCATTTTCAATTTTACATCGATCATAGTTGGAGTGTTCAATTGGAATTTCCAATCCATCTGAACTCGGCCGTACTCGACCATTGTTGATGGAGTCTTCAAATATGGTTTTTTAATGGTCATAAATACCCTATTCATAATAAGACTTAAATTCAAAGGGTTGAGCACAAACTCGGTCACAGTGGTCCGATCATAAAAATAATCTGACTCGGGTCAGTCAGACCAGTATGGCCCCTTGTTTGGTTGAACTCGTTGATCAAATTCATTCCTTTTTAAGACAATTCTCAGGCGGTCAATACTTTAATTTAAAATTTTTCAAAGAATTTTTTAAATTCTTTTGACTTTTTGAATTGTTCTCTAGAGTTGGCCGAAGGAGATCAAACAAAGTATTGGTCGAGGTATTTGGCCGAATTTCCATTCCAAAAGTAGAAGTTTCTAATTTAAGATGGTCCCATTGAGCGTGCCAAAAGAGATGTTCACCCTTTTTCAGTTCGAGCTAAACTATCTCTTAGATTGTTTAAAAATGGGTTCCTATATCAGAATGAGACTATCGGCCAAATAAAAATAATAATTGTTTGTATTATATTAGTAAAGAAATATAAAGATTCATTCTGAGTATCGGTTCAATTACAAGTTAAGTACATAAATGATAGAACCTCATTGGTTAGTATATAGGCCACACAATCGACCGTAAATTATGTCATCGGGGCGAGGGGGGGGGGGGTTGGGGATAAGGTCTGGATATAAGCACTTTGGTCGTCACCTTTCTTCAGGCATGGTCTGGTATGTAGACCGATGGTCGTCAACCAAAGAAGTAAGATATAGGCAACAGTGTGCTGTCACTCGTTTATCAGTGCTGAGTTGGAGATTGTCTGAGCAAAATTGTCTTGTATTGATAATTGTGATGTCAGATGCCTTATATTGAGATTTAATTCTCCTATTTATAGTAGCATATGATCCAATATTTAGGGTGTAAACACAAAGATCATCATTATATGGTATATGGAAAAGAAAAAGAAAAAGAAAAAGAAAAAGAAAAAGAAAAATCATTAGAGGATTGTATTGTACTTCAAGGATATCACAGAACGACAGCTATCACGTAAACGACATTTTTTTTTGCCAAATATCACGTAAACGACATGTCATTTAGAGAAAGCAAAACTAAAATGAAGTGACCGTATTTCACGACCAACCGCTGTCAGGGGTAAAAATAGAAAAAGGAGCGGGAAAGCGAAATCTGGATTTAAAAAAAAAAAAATCCCCAAATCAAAATTCGAAGCCCTAAAATATGTGTCTGGCTGGCGCGCGCAAAATTATTTCCCGCTCTTTCTCAAATTCTTAATCAACACATGACTCGTCTTGCAAGATAGTTCAAAGAGATGGGGACTGCCCAACCTCCTTTTGCTTCAATCGCACACCTTTCCCACATCTCTTCCTCTCAACAAGAACTCATGCGTTGCCGCCGTTTCGTCGGCGAACAGGAGGAGAACGATGAATCCCTTTCCGATGACGATATCCCTTTGGTCTCCACTGGAATCATGATGGTTTCTCCTCCTCAATCTCTTGAGCAGAATCTAAATGACGATATCTTTCATACTCCGCCTGAAGAGTCTGCTCTGTCAAGCTCCCAGGAGTACCAGCAAGCCGTCGATGTTGATAATCACTATAAACACACGGTCGAGATAGCAGCAAATGATGAGAAAGTTGCACCTGTTGATGATTCGAGAGCTGTTGATTTGGGGAGGGATACAGATCTAGGGTTTTCTGCTGAAGTAGAATTGACTGAGAGGGTTGCTGTAGGGTCAGATTCAGTTTCAGCTGCGTCCCCTGGTGTTGATCGAACTCGTCAGAATGAGGTAATTCACAATGAATCCATGAATATTGAGACTGTGAATAGAGAGTTGCATTCAAATAATTGTTTATGTGAGTCTCCAGTGAAAAAATTGAAAATTGTGGGTGAAAATTTGGGTTTAGTGAATTTAGAACTACATTTAGGCTTTGAAGCACAGAAAATAGATGGGATAGTGAAATCTGTAGAGGAATTGAAGTCTCGTTCAAACAAATCCATAATTATGGACAAAAACTTGGTAGCGGAGACTTCAAAAGACACTTTAGGCACTGAAGCAGCAAATTTAGAGTATTCCGAAGATGCTCAAGGCACTGAAACAGCGACTTTGGAGACTTCAAAAGACACTCTAGACACTGAAGCGGTGAATATGGAGACTTCCGAAGATGCTCAAGGCACTGAAGCAGCGAATTTGGAGTCTTCTGAAGATGCTCAAGGCACTGAAACAATGACTTTGGAGACTTCAAAAGACACTCTAGGCACTGAAGCGGTGAAGTTGGAGACTTCCGAAGATGCTCAAGGCACTGAAACAGCAAACTTGGAGAATTCAAAAGATACTCTAGGCATTGAAGCAGCAAATTTGGATACTTCCGAAGATGCTCAAGGCACCGAAACAGCTAATTTGGAGACTTCAAAAGATACTCTAGGCACTGAAGCAGCAAATTTGGATACTTCCGAAGATGCTCAAGTCACTGAAGCTGCAAATTTTGAGACTTTCGAAGATGCTCAAGGCACTGAAGCAGCAAATTTGGATACTTCCGAAGATGCTCAATGCACTGAAACAGCTAATTTGGAGACTTTTGAAGATGCTCAAGGCACTGAAGCAGCGAATTCGGAGACTTCCAAAGATGCTCATGGCTCTGAAACAGTGAATTTGGAGACTTCAAATGACAGTCTAGGCACTGACGCAGCAAATTTGGAGACTTCTGAAGATGCTCATGGTTCTGAAACAGTGAATTTGGAGACTTCAAAAGATACTCGGGGCACTGAAACAGCGAATTTGGAGATTTCTGAAGATGCTCAAGGCACTGAAAATTTGGGGACTTCAAAAGATACTCTAGGCACTGAAACAGTGAATTTGGATACTTCCGAAGATGGTCAAGGCACTGAAAATTTGGAGACTTTAAAAGATACTCTAGGCACTGAAACAGCAAATTTGGGAAAAGCTGTTGAGAATTCTAACTTTGCGGGCACTAGTCCAAGCAACTGCTTCAAGTCAGTGCAAAATCTACAAACTGAAAAAGAAGTCAATGTTGTTGATAAAGATTTCCATGTAGAGAACTCCACAAAGAGAAAGCTGGATTTTCTTTCTCGGGCATTAGGATCTGGTCCTGAAGAAAATAGCAATGTTTCAGGGTTTAATGAAACTAATGTAGAAGGTGGAAGCGAAGAGATTGAAGATGATGAGTCCGATGGAGATAATGAAGCTATTGGATTGTATGAAACTAGCAAAAGGTACTCGCTTGCTAATTCTCCTGCAAAGCAGAATGGCGATAGAGCAAAGAGTATTGATCCTCTGGGTGCACAGTCCCGTAAGAAGCAGAAAAGTACTGGAGATCAGCGTGTCTTGCCACGGTCCTTGTGCAACAACAATAGCAACATAGGAAGGGAAGTGGCTCGTGGTGATGCTCCACACTCAAGCAACTCTATGATGACCCTCCTATTGAATGTGCTACGCAAGATAACTGACAAGAACACCCATGATCCTTCTCTGGAAAATTTAAGTGTCTTGGATATTGCAAAGATGCGTGGCATAACTTTCCCTTAGGCCTTTTTGGAAGCAAAGTAGGAGAGAAGAGGATGAGTATAGGTTAGTGGAAATTGATATTCTGGAGAATTTTGCATTGTGGGTTTATTTAGAATATTTGAAAGAAGGAATTATTTAGTTACAACTTCTATTATGGTATGTAATGGGAAATTTTGAAGCTGAAACTGTAAGTCATTTTGGTGGTCAGCTTGTCTGGTTGTTTGACGGACTAATGTATATGTTAATGACATAAGATGTTTCTGAGGCTCTGAAGCGGAAACTGTATGTCTTGTTCATAGCTTTTGTATATCAGTCAGTGTTGATCCTTAAATGAGCAACTTGGGTTTAGGATCCTCTAATGGACTTGTGAGTTCTTCCCTTAAGGTATGTTTGTTCATGATCTCTAATGTAATGTAGTATAATCAAGCACATTTTTAGTATAAAGTTACATTAAAAATGTATTGGATTATATTACACTACGTGCCGTCTCATTTTATATTTCCCCCTTATGCATTTGGAATTAGTAATCTTGTGAAGTCAAGCCTTGGACATGTGGAAAAAAAAAATGTACTGTGTTTATGCCAGTAGACTAGACTCTTTTGTCAATTTCTAATAGATAAGATGAAACGCTTGAAAGCTACTCTCCAAAATTTCTCCTAAAATCAAGGAACCCTGTAATATGTAGTATTAGTATATGAACCAAAATTAATGCAAAAAGTATTTTCGTTGTAGATTTGCTTCCTTGATTGAGATACCATTAGTATTGTGGCCCACTTTGATACATGCATTATCTCAGCTTCTGCAATATAGGTGGGGTCTAAAGTATTGACTTGTTGGACATTTCTTTTATTGGTTTGGAGTTTCTGAAGATATACAAGTAACAAGCCCTTCACATTTAGTTTTGGTCATCAGTCATTTTCTTGTTCGTAGACTTGTATATATTTATCATACATCCTTATTTTGTTTATTTTATAGTCCCCAACAGAGGAAACTCCGAGGAATCATAGCTTGTAAACCTTGGTCATTTTCAAGTATATATGGATAATTGGTTATGCTGTCCCACTTTGAGAAATTATCTGATTTAGATTGGATTTAATTATGCATCAGTTGACAAAATTATTGTAAAATATATTATTATAAGTTTGGCCTGATTAGAATAGTTCAAAAAGATTATATCATCCATTTATTTTAATTGAATGATTAACATTCTTTATATAATATATAATCAATTATGACCATATATTAATAATAACTGCGTCTGGCAAGCAGATGAGTGTTTACAATACACACCTGTCAATATGAAAGGCCTT
>CAOJBK010521057.1:0-10435 GCA_948294925.1 Codiaeum variegatum | reverse complement strand
ATGTCTTATTAATAAGATGTGCATGCTTAAGCTTTTTTCTAGCATTTCTTTACCACTTAATGGGACTTGCATCTCGCACCTGCAGTTTACTGATGACTCTAAACCATGAGTGGAGGAATTACTTATGCTTTCTAAAATGTTGAAATGTTTCTCTTTGATTTCAAGCTTAAAAATCAATTTTCATAAAAGCTCTATTTCAGGTGTTTCTGCCTCTGATGATTCTATTACTACTATTACTTCAAAGATTTTTTATATGACTATTGTCTTATCTTTTAGCTATCTTAGGCTTCCTCTTGAAGCTTCTCCAACTAAAGTCTCCACTTGGCAGCCTATTATTAAGAAAAATTTATGGTAGACTCACCTTCAGGAAAGGTAAAGTGTTATCTCAGGATGGAAAGCTTGCTCTCATCTAAGCTTGTATTACTTCACTACCTATATATTACATGTCAGTCTTTAAAATCCCCATTTCAGTGGTTAATTCGATTAATAAGCATATTCGAGATTTTTTCTAGTTAGGGGGAGGTGATTATGTTTGTACTCACATAGTTAATTAGTCCTACTTTACAATGCCCAAAAGATTAGACGGGCTTGGAGTTACTGATATTCTCTTGCATAATCGAGCACTACTTTTGAAATGGATAAGAAATCCTTCTATCTGGAATCAGGTGATTCACTATAAGTGGAGTACCCTCGTATTGATTTTGTACCAGATAAAGGGTCTTATTCTTATTTTAGCACTTAGAGATGTATACTGCTTCTATTTCAGGTAAGGATGAGCTTTCTATTTCGATCTCTAATAACCTCATTTTTAAAGTTGGTGCTGATAATTCTATTCTTTTTTGGGTTGATCTTTTGACTAGTCCTACTGCTTTGAATGTTTTGTTTCTTGCTCTTTTTTTCTATCTCCCAACAAAAATGGTGTTTTATTTCTAAATTGGGTTATTGGGTGGCCTTCTTTGGTGTTGGAATTTTTTGTGGGATAGAGAACTTTTATCTAATGAATAGGATGAGTTTAATCAACGCTTGTGCCTCTTGAGACACTCAACTCTGAGTAAAGCCAATATGAATTTTGTCTTCTAGAAGGCTAACTGTAGTGGGTCGTATACTGTTCGTTCTTGTTATCAGGTATTTCTCTCTTATAATTTTGGCACTTCTCCTCATCTGCCCTTTATTTGGAACAACTTGTTGCCATCTAAAGTTGAGTTGTTCTCTTAGTTTGCTTGCTTGAATCGTTTGAACACTAATGATTATCATTTTTTGATTGGTTTATGCCCCATTGCTGCGAATTGTTGTTCATTCTATGGTCATTTTGGAGAAACTACTGCTCATCTACTACTCCATTGCAAATTTTCATGGAATGTTTGGACTTTCTTTCTTGATTGGTAGGGAGTGTCTTTTGTTATGCCATGTTTGGTTGTTGATTGGTATTCTTATTGGTGTGCTTTGCCTTTTAGTTTGGTGTAAAAGAAGTTCTGAACTATTCTTTTCTTTGCAATTACTTGGAGTTTATGGTTGGCTCGTAATAGTGTTATTTTCTCTAATGATAATTTAGATCATACGAGGCTTCTCCAATTGATCTTCCATAGAGCTTGGCTTTGATTTAAAGCATTTATGCCTTCTTTCCCTGATGATGCTAACTCTCTTTGGCTTTCCTCTGTTGGCATTCACTTTTGGTGTAATAGACGTAAATTGTTTCTCTCTTGATTATTGTTTTTTTATTAATTCTTGTTTGTTGGTTTTTTGAGGTCATAGTTGGGGGCTTATCCTAATCTTTTTGCTTAGTTCTAGGATGGATTTTTTCATCAACTTGTGTTCCCCACAAGTTGATTTTTCTCCTCATATTTAATAAAAGTAATAATGATTTCAAAAAAAAAAAAAAGATTGTGAAAACATTAAAGTGAAATTTTAAGTGCATTATAGTGTTATTTCCAAGAATACTAAAGTGATAATGCAAAACTTAAAGTATTGTATAGAGAATATTGTAATGAGATTTTATTAGTAATGTAGTTCTATTTCCTAAAAATAGAAATGTTATTCAGACAAAATAAGTTAAAAATTACATTAAAAAAGAAAATCATGCTCTAAAATTTTGTAAATTACATTTTTTTCTTTTTAAAATTGAATAAAAATGAAAGAGTTGTTTTATTAAAAGAAAACAATAAAATTGAAAAAGCAAATTAAAACAAAAAAGAAAAGAAAAAAATGGACAGAAAGTAATAGAAAAAAATAAAGAAGAAAAAAGAATTTAATGATGTGGGCAGAATTCTTGGGTGGATTTGGGATATTGTTGCATGAATTTAGACACAACCAACATTTAAAAAAATTAAAAAAAATGTGAATGTAAATTGACTTTTATTAGAATAGTGATGAAGAGGATGGATTTGGAGAGCTTTCCAATTCCTGTTTTTAGCATTAAAAAAATCACGAGGACGATCACACGTACAACTTCAATACTTTTTTTTCTTTTTCAATAACTGCTATCTAATGGCCCTCATTCAATTTAGACTCATTAAGATATAAGATCTAAAGATTGATATTGAGCTATTCGTGTATATATATATATATATATATATAAAAAGATCATTTAAAATGCAACCTGATTTAGTGTGTGGCGATACAAAACAATTCATAGAACAAAAAAGTATAAGAATCTTATAGTTTCCCTTCATGACCAAACAACAATAAACAATGGCAAAGATTTGGTTCTATACTATGGTTCTACTTATTCTCATCTCTGTAACCACACCCAAACAAGCTTACATCATTCATATAAGATTGACCTTAGATAAAATGTATTACTTTTATATATTTTAAATTAATAAATTACATATAATAAAGAGTTAAATTAAAATCATAATTAAATATAAAAGTTTTTAAAAATATAATTATAAGAATAAAAATATAAATCTTTTAAAAATATAAAATTTTAACAGAAGCATCCTATCACAATTAATTTTGACTTTAAAAAAATAAAGTAAAAGATTAACTTTTCACAAAATAATCATATTTTAACTGAAGCCATAATAACATTTTGAGTCTCTTAAAAATCTAATTTCATCATTTTTTTTTACTAATAATTCTACCAAATTAAATTCTTTTTATAATAGAAATAAACAAATAAATTTAAATAATTATATTTATATAAAGTTAAAAAAATATCTTGTTAACAATTGAAAGTCGGAGAATTATCCTTGAAATATGAGCATATAAATTGAAGAATTGAAAACTAATTTATCTTCTTATTCTTTTTCCTTTTTCTAAGGATGTTGAGATTTTTTGGAGTTTCTTTGTCAAGGGAAAGTCAAACATTTTTTATTTTATTTTTGGTTGTTTACGTAAAAATTGAAAACTGAATTGTATTTTTTTTTTTTACTTTTTTACATGTATTATAATTTAAATACAAAAAACAAACCAATTAATAACTAATAAATTAAAGAAAAGTCAACACTCATTAATTTCTCTTTTAGTCGTTAATTGTAATATGGCAAGTAAATTTTTTTTTAAAAAAAAATTGTGTATGTATTAATTGAAATAGAAAGTGAATCAATTAAATATATTAATTATTGTACACATGTAAAAAAAATGAAAAGCGTGTTGAGTAACCCAACTTAATTGTATTTAGCAATTAAAATTAAAATTTTCAACACTTAATCATTTTAAATACATTTTATAACTTTGACTTAAAAATTTTAATTAAGTCAAAACTTATTTAAAATAACAAATTAAAACGTTTAACTTAAATTTTGTGATAAGTGTAATAATTGATAAGATATTTAGATATTTTTATAATTTAAAAATTAAATCATTTATTTTATTAAACATTTAATTTTTAGTACCAAACGTCATATAAGTATAATATAAAAGGGTCAAATTATTGGGCCCTAGGAAATGGCTTTGGTCACCTATAGTTAAGACTAACCTTCCATTCATATGAATCACAGCTCCAAGCCACACATTTACTTAACTCACCATCAATGGTATCGATCTCTCACCTCCGACCCCCATCTCTACGCCTACACCACCGTGTTTCACGGTTTTGCCGCCTATCTCCACCCTCAAGAAGTTGAATCTCTTAAGAATCACCCAAACATTCTTAATGTCTTTGAAGATAATATCTATAAACTACACACTAGTAGAACTCCAGCTTTTCTTGGTCTCGATTCCAACTTTGAAATAATTGATAATAGCAGAAGTCAATTTAAAGACATTGAAAAAGCTTCTCAAGAGAAGTGTGATGATATGTGATGGACAGAGATTTTCGAGCTAATGGGTAATAAACAGGTGGTAATTGGCAAAAAGATTAGGGAGTGAGCCAATCGGTGTAGTCTATATAAATAAAGCAGGTAATATTGCGCCAGGAGTTAATATCATGGCTGCTTGGCCTACTGGCGTCCGCCTAACTGACGTACACCAGGATAACAGGATTTCTAACTTTGAATTTCAATCAGGTAAACATATATATTGTTACTGTATTCATTTTGTACCATAACTTTCATTTCATTTGAAGTTGCTAATCGGTTGCAAAATTAAATTACAAATGAAAATTGGTGTCCGTGGAACCAAATGGATATATTAGTCAAAAAGATAAATTGTCTTTTGCAAGGATCAAAAGATAAGGTCAATATAACCTAATTAAATAAAAATAAAGACTTACTCATAGGTAGTGGACCTGAAGCCACACAGAATTTAGCATTTTGTCAAATATTCAATTTACGTTTTTTTGTTTTTGCCAAATATTTACTCCATTGAACATACTTAATTTATATTCTTTCGTTGAAAAATAAGACAATTGAAGTGTTAATTATATAGATTTGTATCATTTTTGTCAGTCATATCCGTGGCATGCACCCATGCAAGTGGAGTTGCAACATTATTGAAAGCAGCACATCCAAATGTGCAATCAAATCAACAATGATGACCACTGCCTATATTACAGATAACACTAGCTCTATCATGCGAGACTCTACAACTGATGCATCCACAAACCCATGAGCCTATGGTTCAGGTCATATTGACCTAAGATAAGCCTTCTCCCCTAACCTAATTTATGGCATTTCCTCAAAAGACAGTAAAATTTTTTGTGTTGATTAAATTATCCTCTTGACATAGTTCAAGAAATCACTCTCGATTCTCATCTCACTTGTTCAAAAAAATTTAAAGATGTTGGCGACCTCAATTACCCATCATTCTCAGTCGTATTTAGAAAAAAAAAACAGTTGTTCAATATAGTTGGGAAGTGACAAATGTAGGTGATGCTCAGTCTACATATGATGTGCAAGTGGTTGCACCTTCAAGTGTGACAGTAACTGTAAGACCAAGGAGGTTGGTATTCAAAAAGGTTGGAGAAATACATAAATATACAGTTACATTTATGGTCAATAATAATTGTAATGTGCCGACTAATGGAGTTGCATTTGAACGAAATAACTTTATTTTCCTTGTAAAAAAGTTACAGTTTTTTATGAAAAATTAAATTTTTATTTTAAATTTTTTTGCAAATTATCTAACTTTTTTATATTTTTTTTTAAATGTAAAAACATTTTAAATTTATAAAAATACAAATTAATTTATGCAAAATAATACTTTTATAAAAATAAAATTAATTTTGAAATTTTAAAAAATAAATTCAATACTTTTATATTTTTCATTAATTAAATTTTTTTATAAGATTTATGAGTATATAAATTTATAAATTTATTTTTATTGTTTCAATATTTATTATTAAAATAATTTTTCATAAATTTTAAAATTTTTTCACCATTTAAAAAAAATTCAAAAAATAATTGAATTTATGAAAAATTAAAAAAGAAAATTTGATTTTTCATAAAAACTGAAACTTGTTTGCAAATAACGTAAAATTACTTTGTTCTTAACAAAGTAAACATAAAAAGCACCACTTGAACTAATGTTATGCACACAGTTCAAGCCCAGTTGCCTTGATGTGACCATGAAATAATCTGGTTGTCAAGATACGACTATTAAGCTGGAATACTTTGCTGCATAGATTTAGTTATGCATAAGTCAGAATGAGTTGTCGTGGTTCCTGAGAAGTGCATCCAAGATGGTATTTTCGTATATTAATAAAATATTGTATTTTTATTATGTATTTATTTGTAGCTTAATATGCATTTTGTATGATATGTATCCGTATATGCTAAAATATCAGGTAGGCATAATACATGACTAGTAGACTTATGCTAAAATGAGCCCTATTAAATAAAATGAATGGAATGTCACTGGAGTTGGTTTCTAGCGCTTGAAGTTGCAAGCTGTAACTTTTTTTTTTAACTTAAGATAACATTCACTGAAAGTTGAAGATACAGAATTGCTAAACAGATGGCTATTGAGCCATGACAGGAACAATGGATCACCCACAGAAACATTTGGTTGATGAATGAAGGATATGATTAGCTATCGAGTGAGCCACCCAATTGCAAACTCTAAAACAATGGTTAAAAGAACAACTAACAAAGCTTGCTGCAATTTTCCTAGAATCTTGAGCTATAATCTGTATATTTTTAACCCGAATTACATTTTTGCTTATTGCTTGAATGCTGATGAGTGAGTCGCTTTCAATGATAATTTTGGGGTATCCAGCTACTCTCGCTGCTAATAGTGCTTCCCTGAAGGCCAAGCTTTCCAATACATTAACCTGATTCAGACCATAAAATCTTTTAAAATCGATCAATACAATAGCTCCTAGATGGTCTCTTCCAACTATAGCGATAGATCCAGCTTCTCGATTTTGGATGGCTGCTGCATCACAGTTAAACTTTATGGTTCCTTTAGGAGGGGCTTGCCATTGATGACGACAGTTCATCAGATCAGGCCTGGGATCATTTACAGGGCCAATTGCTTTGCCTTCAGAAAGACACCAGGACCATTCCTTAAAGTCCTCAACAGCTTTAACAATTGAGGCATGACTGTCCCATATAAATATTTTCAAAAAAAAATTAATTTTTGTTTTTCCAAATTCTCCATAAAATAAAAGAGGCTAGTAAAATGAGATTCCCATTGGGATCTTTTATCTCTAGCCATTCAAAAATTGCTTTCCAACAGTCAAAAGAATTATTACCGGGAAGCAAAGAAGATCTAAGAGAAAGGGGATAGCCATACCGTATAAGTTCTGCTTGTCAAGTTAATGTTTAAATCAATTTTTTACTTCTAAGAATCGAACCTAGAACGTGCAACTATAAACATTAACTACTGTTCACTCCCTGTTTACTCAAGCTCCTATCTTAAGATTATTTTAGTTAGGATTCCCGTGTCAAAAATAACTATCAGATAAGAATACTTCTAATATGTAATATTATATATATTAATAATAATCGAGTATAGTTTTTTTTGGGTCTTTTTACAAATTCTGAATTGCTTCTACAATTTTAAATACAATGAAAATAAAAGATAACCCCTTTGATTTCTAGTTTATAGGTCACTAGATTGGCCCTCAACTCTTGTCCTTAGGGATTTAAATACACAAAGTAACTACCTTCTGCTTGATATAAGTTCTCGATCGTCACTAGTTTCAGGTAGGATCTGATATGTAGACCAATGGTCGTCAACTAAAGGGCTCAAGTTATAGGCAATTGGATGTCATTACCCAAATATCAGCACTGAGTTGTGAGTTGCTTGAGCAGAATAGTCTAGTATTAGTGATTGGTGATGTTAGATGAGACCTTGGGATCAGTACTATTTACTATTTATAGTCTTTACAAGGGTAACATCATCCTCAATAAATTCAAAGGCGGTGGCATCATCTTTATGGCCACGGTTTTTACTCAATAGTGAGGCCTGATGTCTTACTACCCAGGCCCAACTCATTCAAATCTCAATTTTATTTGTAGTGTAAACAATGCCCCCTAACATCCTTTAACTGAGATTTAGGAAGATGATGTTGTCTCTTAACCGATTAGCTATACCAATATCTTTTACCCGATGATTTTGAATTTCAAACGTAGGCGGCAATTTTTGATGCACACTTTTTCTTGGGATCATAAAAGATTCTAACCCTACTAATATTTCGACACATTGTCCTTTATCATCTGGAAGTCCAACCGTCACCTCATTAATTATCATGATATCCCTTGCTACCTATATAAAGAGAAGTTAAGCTCCCATTTCACATTTTCACATTCTCTTCTTTCTAAAGCGTGTACTCTCTTTTCACCTTCTTATTTGTCTTTCTGATGTAAGTTCTTTCTTTTCTTGGTCATTCTTTTTTGCTTTGTCGGTCATTCTTTTTACTTTATCGATCATTCTTTTTACCTTGTCAAATGGCCAACTTCATTTCTCCAGTCGATCCCAAATTGGTCTACAAAGCTATGACTAAGGATGACTCTCGCCTGATCTCTACCGAGTTAATAGTCCCTTCTCCTCATAGCCCGATCATCGATCCTGTTTACCTTAACATCCCTAGGGAACTAGTTGAGGATTGTCTATTTAGTGATAATAAATGCCCTATTTGATGCCAAAAATCTTTGTTACTTTTGGCTCTTATCCATAATCAATTGTCCCTGGCCTACTGTTTCCACCGATTTTGTTGACTGGTATAATCATCATCTTCCTATGTATCATTCAGTTTGGGCTAGAGTTGGGATTGCTGATTTGCTTGACCTTATCCTCACTAGAATCCCTGTAAATAAAGACCTCCTTTATCCTGCTCTTCTCTATTGGTCTGCCAGAAGCAATGTCTTTACTTTCCACTTCGACCACATGCCTATTATATTATACAATATTTCTTGTCTAACTAGAGTCCCCCTTTATGGTGAACCAGTAGATGCTTCTTTAGAGGTTACTACCACCGTTAAGCTTACCTTCGGGAAGGTGGAATCAACATGTGGGAATTTCCTCAAGAAGCATAAGGAAGCTTCTGTTCGGTCTTCTAAGATTAAGCATGATGCCTTTCTTTGATATTGGCTGTGTAATTTTTTCTTCTTTATAGCCAGTATCAAAGTCACCCAAGAATATTTCAAAATTGCGGTGGCATTATCTCAAGGCCGAAAGCTCCCACTCGGCCCTTATATTCTTGCCCATATCTACAGGGGTATTTATTCTTTCCTTGATGTTAGGGGATCCAAATCTTTCGGCACCATGACAGGTTTTCTTTGGATCTTCTAGTTGTGGCTTACTACTTATTTCCCTAAGTTCCATTCATCTACTCCATTTGACCCTAGGTTTCATGTTTCCTAGCCTCATCTCTTAAGATCTTATAAACTTCATCCCCTCACTTTCAAAGATGTTTTATCATTCTTTTATAGTGTAAAAAATAGGTTTGAGAGTTCTTTCTGTCCTTTTCGGCCTGCTTATCATGGCCTATCATGAGTTCTCAATAATTTCAGTAATAAGGTTCTAGATCAATTGAACCCAGAGCATGTTGACTAGGCTTATTCCTAGGTATGTGCCCTTATGTCTTGGACCTTAATGTTGGTGTTCAAATTGATGCCAAGTGTGGGGTTGAAATATATTACCCTTACATATGTGCTCGTTAACTTGGCTTCACTCAGGGATTGTATTACCCCATCTGTTTTTCTATGAATGGTCACCTGTCCAAACACCTCCTCATATCTCTTCAACGAATTTCAGATTTGAAGAGAAGGCAGTGTCGACCAATCTATCATTTATTCCAGACAATCCCTCGGTAGACCCTCTTTTTGTTGAGTGGTGGGATCAAGTGATTCTTGAATTCTTTACTTTGGATGCCAAGTTAGCCTGGAAATGACAATCTTTTGAGAAGAAAACTAACACTCTTATTGTTGTGCAGGGAATCGTCCTCGAAAAGATAAAGGTAAACACATTTCTGACATTAGAAAATTTGAATCTTTTTATAATATGAAACATGCCCCCAGTCTGAATTTCATCTTGAAAGTTAAGGAAGCCCAAAATTGGATAATTTTAGAAAACTTGGTTGCAAGTGAGAATGATAAGATAGAATTGGCCAAAGTAATGTCTTGGAGAATATCCCAGGACAAGTTCCATAAGGGCAACCCTTATAAATATATATATCTATATCTACCGAATGGCTCCCTTTAAAATAAAAGCCATTAAATGGCCTCCACTCCCCTCAACCCCATTTGGGATTACTGGAGAACCTCTACCAAGATTAATACCAAGTCCTAGGAAAGTAACTTATGCATGATTTGATGGGTTCCAACTTCTTGAAAGGTCTTTAGGTAGTTCAAAACTCCTCCTTAATTCTTTCCTATTTTCTTCCCGATTTACTTATTAATATTCCCCTTTTTTAGAGGTCATTCTGAAGGAAGAGCCACGCAATGGAAGCAAAAGGGAAGGACCAAATCACCAAGTGGATTCGTATTACAGTTTTTAAAACTTTTTGAAAATAATACTTTGTTAAAACTCTTTTAACAAAACTAAGTTAGGTAATGTTTCAAACTCTTTGAAACTATGCCCTAACCTAGGGTTTTGATAAATGCATTTT
>CAOJBK010520853.1:0-10275 GCA_948294925.1 Codiaeum variegatum | reverse complement strand
AAAGCTCATAATGCTCTCTGCTAGCTATGAAGTGGAGAAACACAAGGTTCACTACTATAATGAATGAGCTAAGAGGCCATGGCAAGACCTTCAATAACAAAGACATGGTAGTCAAGATAATTCTATGTCTTATGGACGAATACAACTCTAAAGTGGATGCAATTGAGTCATCATCAGATTTTGATGAGATGACCATAGAGAATCATATTGGCACACTCCTAACACATGAAATGAAGCTAAATTCAAAGATGGAGCTTAGAGGCACTCGAAGTACTTAAACCAGGAAGGAGGATCCTCTTGCACTTAAAGTCACTCACAAGAAGAAGCATTCCAAGAAGGAAGCTACTAGTGATGAGACTGAAGAAGATGATGAGATAGCCTTGCTTGCAAAGATGTTTAAGACATACCTATCCAAAGGAAAGTTCAAGAACAAAGAGTCAAGGAAGGACAAAGACAAGGGCAATGACATTATTTGCTACTTTACTTGACTGCATCTAAACTTGATATTTTGCATAGTGTATGCATGTGTGCTAGATTCCAATCAAATCCTAAGGAATCCCATCTTGTATGCATCAAACAGATCCTAAGATACCTAGTGGATACACCAAATATTGGCTTGTGGTATCCAAAATGTCATTCTTTCAATTTGGTTGGCTATTTGGATGCTGACTTTGGTGGATGTAAGCTTGATAGGAAAAGCACTAGTGGTACATGTCAATTTCTAAGAGGCGTGCTAGTATAATGGTTTTTTTAAAAGCAAAATTTGGTTGCATTATCGACCACAGAAGCGGAGTATATAGTAGGTGCATGTTGTTGTACTTAACTTCTTTGGATGAAAATGCAACTTGAGGATTATGGCATGACATCGCATTGCATTCCCATTAAAGGTGACAACACAAGTGCCATAAATTTATCCAAGAACACCATTCATCACTCTAGGAAAAAACATATAGATATAAGACATCATTTTCTTAGACACAATGCATCAAAAGGACATATTACACTTGAGTTCGTTGATACAAAGCATCAACTTGCGGATATCTTCACTAAATCGCTTGACAAGGAAGCTTTCTACTACATTCAAAGAGAATTAGGCATGATTGATACCTCTCAAGTATAGTCTAACCTTAAATCTCTTTATTTTGTGAGATTGAATGTCCATATTTTTATGAACATGTGTTTCTTTGATGATATGATGTGTTTCTATATGAGGCATTATTTATATGTTATTGTGTGAGTGTGCTTAAAAATGGATTTGGTTCAATTTCAATGAATCAACTCACTTTAAGGTCATTTATATATTGACTTTAATGCCATAAATGAGTACAAATGGAAACATATATATATGCTATAAACTTCTTTGAAAATTTTCAAAATCCATATTTTTCAAAAATCCAGTTTCAATACACCCGTATAGAACCTTTTCCATACGCCCGTATTGAATCCCTTAATTTTTTAAAATCCCTACTATACTAGCATAAGCCCGTATAGAAAGCCTTCTATACAACTGTATCCTAGCATGATACAGGGGGTATAAAAGGCTTGAATACATGATTTTCCTCGGTTTTGTTGCTGATTTTTGAAATATCATTGTTGCTTTTACTCATTTGCTCTCAAATCATACTTTCGACCCTTTTAACAAGTTTTGTGTGTTCAAATCACAATTTTAACACAAAATCATTATTTTTTCATCTTCATTCTCCCTAATTTTTACAATTTTCCCCAAATTGCTTTTAAAACCCTAAAAACCAAAATTTCCCAAATTTCCTTCTTTTGTGCTCAAATTCTCAAAAAGATGAGTTTTAGAACTTTAAGAGGGTCTTCAAAAGGGGGGAGAGTTGATCCTAATGTAGCCATCTCATCAGGTCCTACAGGTCAAAGGAGACCTAGGCAATAAAGGGATGTGCCAACATGAACACCACGAGTAAGTCTTTACCCTCTCAATTTTGGATTGCATTTTGATGAGTTTAGTACTAGTGAGATATGTGATAAGCTTGTTAAACAAGGGACCCTCATTGCTTGTACACCCTTAGACCTAGATTGTTTAACCATGTTGGGTGTTGAAAAAGACCTTAAGAAGTTATTAGAACCTATTTTCTCTTCATAGAAATGCCCCACTATCTCTTAAGAGGTATACCATAATCTTACCTTGGAATTCTTTTCAACACTTAAAATCGATGAGGATAATTGGGGGTTTCGGTACAAAATTCAAGGGAAAGAATACCATACATCTACATGCCAACTTGGAGAATATTTAGGAGTGTATGGTGATGAGGGAGTAATTGGATGGCAATACAATGGGAGTGGGAATGAGGTTTGAGAAAAGATGACCAATGGGTTAGATTTGCAAAAGAAAAAGAATGTCAAGGCTTTGGAAATTACTAGTTTACGGATAAGGATGGCACACAATCTCATAATGACTTCTCTATTGTGCAAATCCAACCGTAGCAAGATTTTTAGGGTTGAGATATTCTTGTGTGAATGCTTGTACAATAATGTGAGGATTAATGGAGCAATGTTCTTGATCAATGCTTACAAGCATTACTTGACTCGATTAAAGGGAAAATTTTGATGGGGTTAGATCTTGAAACTCATAGAAAACAAGATTGACACATTTGATGAGCATATCTATAAGCCATATATAGTTACACGGAAGAATACAAACAACCTATCCTTTGACACTTGGAAAAATATTGACTTGGTTCATATGGATGGGCGTTATTATGTGCTAGTTCCAGACTTCGCTCCTCCCACACCGGAGGAAATTGCACGCCGTGCATAAGAGGTAGCTCAAGAGCAAGAAGGATATGATTCAAGTGACGATGATGATATTGAAATACAAGCTATAAAAGAAGGAGCAGAAGAGGAAGCATATGGAGATGAGGACAAAATGTGGTTTCAAGATATGGCCATTAGCATGATTGATGAGAACATGAGGAATTTGGCCAATCTTATCCTTGAGGTGCAATGACGTCTTGGGAATTTGGAAGATAAGGTTACCACTTTTGAATTCAGGCAAAATGCCATGCATGATATGATGACAGCATTTGGGAAGTGACAGGGTGAAATGTACGACATGATGAGCACCTTCATCAAGAACTTACCACATTAACCTCCACCTCCTCCAGAGATTTGAGCATCGATATCTATTTCAAACCAAACCAAGTTTTCTATTTTTTATTTAGTTCTTTTAAAACTTTATGGCATCATTGTGTTATTATGTTTACATTTTCATTTTGTGGTATATATATATAGTGTTTCTTGTTGCTTATTTCTTTATCTTTTTGCTTGATGATAAAAAGGGGGAGAAAATTTTTGAGTTTCAAGCTTATATATTGTTGAATTGTTGATATTATAGCTTGAATGTTGTTATGTGTTTGGTTATATTAAGCTTAAGCTTATATTGAGCATATTGAGCTATAAATTGTGAAATTTTCTTATGATGGTTATTAACTTTAAACAAGCTCATGTTATGTACAAGCTTTTGTTTGAGTGTTAGTATTTAAGCTTAATGCATTGAGGCTTATGGATTTTGCATTATCATTGTTTTAAAAGCTTTTAATGCAAAATTTTTATCAAAAAGGTTAGCATACAAAGGGAGGAGTCATGCCAAATTTTTTGCATAAAATTTTCACAAATGCTTCAAGTTTAGTTTTTCATAGCTTTTCATATGGTTTTGCTTGAAACTAGACTAAGGTTTTGTCATCATCAAAAAGGGGGAGATTGTTATCCTCCATATTTTGATGATTCCAAAACCTAAAGTATGGTTGTTCTTTAAATGATATTATTTGTCAAAATTATGTTTAATTGAGCAATCTATGAGCTTTTGGTACATAAATATGTTTCTAGTACTTAGATTTCACACCTATACACTTTGAATGTACTAACAATCGATTTAAAATCAAAGTATTTTCAAAAAGTGCAGGAATTTTTGGATACGCCCGTGTGGACTTGATCCATACGACCATATGGAAAATAAGATACACCCATATATAGGTGTCTCTATACGGCCGTATGCCAGTACAGGGGCATTTGGGATTTCTAGGGAAAAAGGATCAGGCCATATCCAACCCAATGGCTAATTATTTCAAATCTACCTATTAGATATGCCGGTATCACTCAAGATCTATACGCCTATATCCAAGCTGTCAGGAATCGTTGGTTATGATGTCATCAATACTTTTTGAATATTGGAGACAAGTTTTTGGCTCCAAATTATCAAAGGTATAAAGGTGAAGATAAAAAACAAAGTCAAGATGTTATAAGAACTATTCCATTGTAATTCTAATCATTTGTTCTTGATTCTAAAGCTCATTAAGCTCAATCTTTTTTTATTTTCTTAAACCCTTAATACTTCATTGTAATTCCTTAGGTTTAAGAAAACCATTTGCTAGGTTCTCAATTGAAAATCTTTATCCCAGCATCTTGTAAACAAGTCTTTTGACTTGAATCCTTGTAAAAACACTTGTATTATAGTCGGTTTCTCCAATCATTGTACTTGGGTGAAATCCTAGAGAACTAGAAGTTTGGAAGCTTCGGATTGAAGATAGTGAAACCTCAATTGGTTTGATTGAGAAAGTGGACGTAGGAGAAGGACTTCGAACTACTATAAAACTTATCATTCTCTCTTCTTTCTCTCTTTTACTTGTTATTTATTTTTTATTGCTCTGTTTTATATATTGAATTGGTAATTTGAAATTCGTTTGCTTTCACATTCAATTTCTTAAATCCATTTTCTTTGTGTTATAACTTGCTCCTTAACCCCATAAAATAGGTCTCCAATTTATAGCTACCTAAAACTTGTCCAACAAGTTTAGAATTTCATATTCCAAGTCAATTACTTGTAAACTAATCCAAGTAAAAAAGTTAAATTTTTTCTAAATAAATTTTTTTTTTTCCAAATAGTAAATAAATTCTTTTTTCTAAATAGAAAATAAAAACTAAATTTAAGTCAATTTTTCTAACAAAATAAGCTAAACTTAAACATGATTTTGAAATGGGACCCAAATTCAAAATATATACTCAAGGGGCTCATAATCATTTCTTTTTTTTTTCAAAACAATGCTCTTTGATTTTATGAAAAACTGAGGCTAATTGGGATTTTTTGAGTTGTCATTATTAAGTGGCATAGCCATTTCATAGATTTTGAGGCATTATCACTTTCTAAAATTTTAAAGCTATTATCATTAGTGATTGCCCAACAATTGCGATCCATGTTGCATGCTTGAAGTCCTAGGAAGTCCATATAAGTACTTCCCTTCTAATTGTTTTACTCTTGTTTGTCCATTTGAAATTTTGCTTTCCTAAACTCTTTCCTCTTTTATACTTTATTGCTTCACCTTTCCTTTTCTTTCTCAGAGATTTGTTCTGATTTTTCTTTTTTTTCAAATCAATGGTGTGCAAAATAAAGTACACTACTCAAATGGGCCTCTTAGGGGTAATTGGCGGTAGGGAGGACGACCCATGAGAGAGGAATTCCTCTTAGTTAGGGGTGAATACCTCTATATATAGACAAAGGGATTAGAAATTAGACCTTTCTAAGACACAGATTGCCCCATCCTTGAAGAGGCAGAGGATAGAAGGGTCTTCAGTCCCAATGAAGTTGCTAGTTAGGATATTTATGATCCCTTTGTTGATAGTTATTCTTCTATGCCTACAACCATTTTTTCTTTATCTCTTTTTTATTTTGTTTCTCATCTTTTTATTATTAGTTTATTTTTTTCAATGTACGACACAAAATATACGGCATCATAAGGTCGCATATCACTCTTGATGGGATGAATTCAAAGAGCTTCGACAATCAATGGTTTCAAAAAATGATGCTCTTCTGAACTCATCAAGATGTAGCTATATTAGAGAACGGGAACAATGCCAATTCCCAAAGAATAAAGGAGTTAAAGGTGGAGCTCAATACGTCAAAAGAGGAATTGAATGACAAGGATAAAGCTTTTCCCGAAACTTAACAAATAGTTTGATCAAGGGAAATGAGAAGCTTGAAAGTTTTCCATCAAGAGGGTTAGCATCTTCAAATAGTAAGTCAATGCTCATTTAAAGAAATTCATGGATTCTCTATGGTTCAATTCTTAGAAGACCTCATAATTGCACGTTTAACGACTAAGGTATGCTGATTCATTTTTGCCTCTTTGGCTTTTTTTCTTCTTTTTCTTTTTCTTTTTATAATTTGGGAAGTGCAATTTCTTTTTATCTGTGAATGAGTACTTTTCCATTCACTCTTTATACTTTGTCTTGATAATCCATTTTTTATTTTGACAATTGTTATTAATTACTTAAGTTTATCCTATAGGATTTTTTTGCATTTTCTGCATTAACTTGTTTTAATAGATGCTTTATATCGCTAGACTTCACCTTGGTGATGTGTTTTAATCAATTTAATGGTTTTTTTCCCTTAGCAATTATTTTGGGCTCTTTGTTATGCCTTAATGAGATATAGTTGTGTTTTTATCCCATTAGGGGGTTAGACTTTCCTTGGAAAAGTCCTTGATGTGCCTCTTTCAGTGAGGATCCTTATTCCAATTCCCTTTAAACAGGGGACCTTGCCTTGGCAAGGGTTTAGATATTTTATCCTCTTAGGGATTGTACTTTGCTTTGGCGAAGTGGGCATTTTTCGCGAAGAGTATCCTTGGTATCAGCTCCAGGCTTTGCCTTGGAAAGGACTTGATATTTTATCCCTTTAAGGATGATGCTTCACCTTTGCTAAGATCATGCTGAGTTTCCTTTCTACCACTTCTCTTTATAAAGGGACCTTGCTTTGGCTTGGATTTTATTCTCTATCCTTTTAGAGATCAAGCTTTTCCTTGACAAAGGCTTTTATGTGTGTCGTTTCTATAAGGAACATTATTCCTCCTTTGAGAAGGGACCTTTTCTTGGCAATGTTTTATGTTTTTTCTTCTTTAAGGATCATTTTTTGCCTAGACGATGATGGTTACAAGTGACCTTTCTACAAGGAACATTATTGCACTTCTCCTTGGAGAAGGTACTCACTGTGGCAAGGGTTTTATGTCCTATCCCCTTAGGGATCAATCTTTTTATTGGTGAAGACTTTTATGTGTACCCTTTCTACATGGAACATTATTCCACTTATCCTTAGAGAAGGGAACTTAGCTTGGAAAGGGTTTTATATTTTTACCCCGTAGGGATTGGATTTTACCTTGGCAATGGTTGATTACATTTTTCCAAGAGAGAAAACTAAGAGAAACTTCTTCATTTTATTGATTTTCACTGATAGAACATTTTGAGGTGGTGAATGTTTAAAGTATGAGGAATTTTTTAACCTTCCATTATTAAAAGTTTATATGTGGCTGGCCCTGTTACTTTCTTTACTTTGAAATGACTTCCCCAGGTTAGTGTAAGCTTTCTTGTGCCTTCCCTTTTCCAGTAACTTTTAAGCTTTTATTACTAAGTCTCCATTAGTAAAGAATCTGACCTTATTGTTGAAATAATTGGTGGCTCTATGTTTGTAAGCTAAAATTTACAACATTGCTTGATCTCGAAGAAACTTAATTAAATCAAGGTCGACTCTTCATGCTACTTTGTTGATTTTATCAACTTGTCCATCATAAAAAAAGAGTATGAGTCCCTCAAGCAGGCTTTTTCAGGTCATTAAAGTCAACACACATTTTATATCTTTCATTAGCTCTCATTACTAACACTACATTCTAGTAAAAGCCTCACATTCTACAATTAGTGCCCCACAGGGAGTACCTTCCACACCATCGCCTTCACCTACAGACCTCTTCACTTTCTTACAAATCCTCATTAACTTCCTTACACAATCCCAATTTCCCAACGCCCTTATTGCGCTACCTAACCTTACCTCATTCACTACACCTCAACCTAATTTTGCCTATTGATAAGGTGTGTTGTGCACGTAATTGTTGATGTTCACTATAGTATTATTAGTTAGAACATTCTTATCCAATAGCTCCAAAGATACCTCTTCAAAGTGCCATTATCGAAGCTTTGGATACGGTCTTCGAGGTAGGGCCTTTGAGTCCTTCAACGGGCCTTACTCCAATTCTTTGGTTCGTCTTCTCCATAGTTCTTCAAGGCCTTGTCGAGGAGCTTTAAGCTTAGTTCTCTTATTGGAAAGAGCACCATTTCATACTTCTAAGCTTTTATCTCACGGACATAAGACCTTACTTCACAATCCACTTTCCTAAGATCATTTTTTATCCATATCAAAATTAATTTTTGTTGTAAACAACTCTAAACTAATAAATAAAATTAAAAATAAAAAAAAAAAGTCTCTAATGCTGTAAGGTACATTATTTTTTTGGAAAGTGATTATAAGTTGTATAAAAACCATTGATTGTTTTTTTTTCTTTCCATAATAAGAAATAATAGAATGCAAGCCTCTTTTTAAGAGAAGAAGATACTAGAAGCGACACATTTGCCATATTTACGCTATATAGGTAGTAATTGCTAGCTAAGAATTGTGTGCTAAAAAAACAAAATATATATATAAAAAATGAAAGTCAAACTTATATTTGAAAATGCTTTAAACCAAAATTTTTAGATCCTGACTATGGTAAATTTCTACCCCTTTTCAAGTAATTACATATTAATATTCATTTGGTGGAAGCGCTTTTGCAGATGCCAAAGTATGCAAGGTTTTGAAGGAGTTGCTTGTAAAGAAGGGAAAGCTTGAGGAGGTGTCCGTCGTACAACTGCCAGAGGAAAGCTCTACTAATCTCTGCAAATAACTGAATAAGTTGAAAGATCTAGGGAGTTTCACTGTCCTTTGTACTTTTGAAAATTTAGATATTGATAGAGCTTTGGCTGATCTTGGGGCAGTATGAGTGTGATGCCCTATCAAGTCTTTAAGACTTTGGGATTGGGTGAGCCTAAACCAACACACCTAAGCATCCAATTAGTGGATAAGTCCATCATATACCCTAAGGGTATAATAGAGGATGTGTTGGTCAAGATTTGCCACTTTATTTTCCCTATAGATTTTCTTATTGTCGAGATGGAGGATAATGTCGACAACTCGCTCATACTAGGTAGGTCATTCTTGGCCACCACCTGTGCCATCATTGATGTGAATGGGACTAAGATAACACTGAGAGTGGGTGATGAGAGCATTATCTTCCAACTTTTGAGCATCGAAGCACACACACAACCCTATGAGCAAGTTAATTTGTATGCATCCATAGTTAAAACTAAAAGCTCACAGGGGGACTTAAAAGTGAATGGTAAAGTTGTTGTTAAGTGTGTGCTAAAACAGGGTGTAGAAATGCTAGAGGGTAAGGATGTGGAAACAAAGGAAAACTCAAAGCTCAAAGTTGAGAAGCCCATGGGTAGGACCACAAAGGAAATGAGAAAGAAGGTAAAAAGGAAGCAAGAGGTAAAGCTCAAGCAAGAAGCTAAGGTATGGTTTCCTAAATGCATAACAGAGTCGTGTTTAAAGTATTTAAACACAAAACTCCATAGCACGACTGAGATGAAATGTGTTGGTTTTGGAAAATGTGGTTGCTATGGAGTTTTTGATCAAGCACAAGGGGTGGGGTGAAAACCTTACCTAATGTCCAGCTAAGATGACGTTAAAGAAGTGCAGAATGGGAGGCAACCCATTAATTATTTAATTTTTCTTTTGCTTTAATTTAATGTTTTATTTTCTAGTGTTTTTATTTTATGGTAATCTTCATCTTTTTCTTTTGTGGTTTCGATGTAAAACCGAAGCTGACCTTGTCGTGTAGCACTTCTCATCTATCTTTAGCTCGGATTGTAATTATAAGGAAGGGTGCACACTTTTCATTCTCGGGGCAGTTCTCTTTATCTCTTTCTTCTTCCCTTTATTATTCTACACACATTGGAGATAATGTGTGATTTAAGTATAGGGGGTGAACTAAATTGTATTGATCAAATTGCATGATTATATGTTTTTGCATTTTTTGTCATGTATGAATGCTGGAGAACAGGAACAACAAAATTAAGCACAACTCATTACAAGTTCTAATTACATTTTGATAGGACTTAAAACTTGGGGAAATTTTTTTTTATCACTCACATAGACACTAGTTTTCATATTTGCCTTTGGTTTTTTGCTAAACTTTGAACATAGTGATTGATAGTAGGAATCCATTTGGCACGATTCCCACAACTAGGTTTTAGGGCTTTTAGTCACTGTTGAGTGCCTAGTCTTTTTCTTTAGCATGAGTTAGGTTAAGAAACTAGAGTTAGTACCTAAGTTTTTTGTTAATTTTATTGGGAAACGGAACAAATACGAAAATATTGTGCACTCATAAGAAAAAT
>CAOJBK010520784.1:0-24302 GCA_948294925.1 Codiaeum variegatum | reverse complement strand
GTGACATATTATCTGGTAAATCGGTGGCTATGGTTTGTTACTGCTTGCATACCGATGCTAGTCATGTATTGGTATATGGCATGTGGTAGCCATAATCAGTGGTATGTTAGGATAAGTGTTTAACCAAGAAAGGATTCATTAACTTGGGTAACCAAGGAATGAATCTATGACTTCTGGTTGTTCTTGATATACAAATCCCTGGCCAGGGTGGATAAGGTTCATAAGAAAGAGTTTCTAGTGGGAACTAGTTTATCGAGAACTTAAACCGGATAGAGGTTATATGATCTAACACATAGGGTTTGACTATTCCATGACCCTAGCCAAGATTGGAAATCCATAATGAAGGGATTCGAGTGCACAGTCATTATGATCGAGAGGTTCATGCTAATGTTAAGGAAATGATTACCAACATTCATTTTCTAATTAGGTAGTCGTGGCATGTTATGCTAGACATCACCCACGACTTATAGGACTAAGTGTGGATTTAGGTTAACACATTTGGTGGGAAGAAATAGTTTTCTTTATCCCATTGCTAATTAGAACATGAACCCAGTAAGTCACATACCAAATGGTAATTCCCATTAGTTTGTATATATCATATTAATGATTAATTAAAGAATTTAACTAATTGTTAATGATGATAGAATTGAACATGTAATTAAATTCATAGGATGCTATCATGTCTGGATGTTTAATTCACAAAAAGGAATTTTCAATTTTGTCTTAGTTTGTATGAGATACAAATGGGTATGACTAATCGAAATGGTTTTGGACAAACAAATAAAATAATTAAGCTTAACATAAGATGTTAGCTTAATCCACATGAGATGTGGTTAATTAAGGTTTTAACAATTAATTAAATTCTTTAATTAATCATTAGAATTGCCTATTTAATTAATCATCCAAACTAACATCTCATGTTAAGTTTAATTATTTTTGTTAATCCTTTAAAAATATTTTTCACTTAATGAGAAAGTTATAACACAAAGAAAATAGAACTAAGAACTTGGGTGTGTGAAAAAAAAAATTCAAATCACCAATTTAATAAATAAAACATAGCAATAAAAAATAAATAACAAGTAAAAGAGGGAGAAGAGAGAATGCTCAGTTTTATAATGGTTCAGAGTCCTTATCCTATGTCCACTCTCTTAATTAAACCAATTAAGATTCCACTATCTTCAATATGAAGCTCTCAAGCTTCTAGTTCTCTGAGATTTCGTCTAAGTACAACTATTGGAGCAACCAACTCTAAATACAAGTGTTTTTACAAAAGTTCAAGTCAGAATACTTGTTTACAATATGCTAGGATAAAGATCTTCAAATGAGAACCTAGCTAATGGTTTTTTTAAATCCAAGGGTTTACAATGAAGTATGAAGGTTTAAGAAAACAAAGAAAGACTGAGCTACATGAGTTTAGGAATCAAGAAAAAATTGTTAGAATTTCAATGGAATAGTTCTTGACTTTATTTCTGGTCAATCCTTTTATACCTTTGCCAATTTGGATACAAGCCAACATTCAAAAGTACTGATGACATCATTTTCAATGGTTCGTGACAGCTTGAATACGGGCGTATAGGCCTTGTTGCATACGGGTATATCTGGTAGGTAGATTTGAATTAAATAGCTAATGGGTTGGATACGGGCATATAAAGCCTTGTTGATATGGGCGTATCCTTTTGCCCTAGAAATCTAAATTTCCCATGTACTAGCATACGGTCATATAGAGGTAACTCTATACTGGCATATCCCTTTGCCTTAGAAATCCAAATTTCCCTTGTATTGGCATACGGTCATATAGAGGTAACTCTATATGGGCGTATCCATAATTCTATACGATCATATGGATCATGCCCATACCTGCGTATCCAACAATTCCTACACTTTTGAAAACACTTTGATTCTAAATAGATTGTTAGTACGTTCAAAGTCTACAGGCGCGAAATCTAAGTACCTAAAACATATTTATGCACCAAATGCTCATAGATTGCTCAATCAACCATAATTTTGACAAATAAGTTCATTTAAAGCACAGCCATACTATAAGTTTTGGAATAATCAAAATATGGAGGACAACAATCTCTCTCTTTTTGGTGATGAAAAAACCTTAGTCTAGTTTCAAATAAAAAACATATGAAATGCTATGAAAAACAAAACTTAAAGTATTTGTCAAAATTTTACTCAAAACATTTGGCATGACTCCCCCTATCGATATGCCAATTTTTTTATAAAAATTTTGTATTAAAACTTTTAAAACAGTGATAATGTAAAATCCATAAACCTTAATCCTTAATTCATTAAGTGCAAATACAACAACAAATATATAATAACAATAAGCAAAAGCTTGTCAAAAAAACTAAAGCATAATATGCATGAATCCAATCATAAGCTTTTAAATATTCAAGCCACAATTCAAAATCATTAATTTATAAGCTTGAAACTTCATACAAACATATATATCTCCCCCTTTCTGTCATTACGTAAAAAGGTAAAGAAATTTTTCATCAAGCACTAAAAGCCTGAATTGATCAAGAAGCATTAACAATATAATCAGAACAAAGCAAGAACATAAAGAGATGGATAATCATCATTAAAATTTCAAACCAAATATTCATAATAAAATATATCAACCAAACCATAAAACTAAACATAATAGGCCATGAAGGCCAATGTACCAATATAAACATAATAGAGTCATAAATGTCATAAGTTTAAAACCTAAGCAAAAAAAAAAGAAACTTGGTTTGGTTTCGAAATAGTGAAATGGATTTCGATGCTCAAACTTTCAGAGGTGGTGGAGGATGATATGGGAAGTTCTTGATAAAAGTGCTCATCATGTCGTATATTTCATCATGTCGCTTCTTAAAACTCGTCATCATATCATACATGGCATCTTGCCTCGCTCCAAAAATGTTAACCGTGTCTCCCAAAGTCCCAAGTCATCCTTGCACCTCAAGGTGAAGATTGGCTAAATTTTTAGAATTCTCACCAATCATACTAATAACCATGTCTTGAAACCAAGGTTCCTCCTCATCTCCATGTGCTTCCTCTTCCTCTTCTATTATTTTATGTTAATATCCTCATCGTCACTTAAAGCGTCTCCATGCTCTACCTCATGTGCACATCGTGCAATTTTCTTTGGTATGGGAGGAGGGGAGTCGAGAACTAACATATAATGATGTCCGTCCATGTGAACCAATCCAACATTTTTCCGAGTGTCAAAGGATAGATGGTTCATTTTCTTCCATGCAATAATATATGGATTGTAGATGTGCTCATTAAATGTGCCAACCTTGTTTGTTATGAGTGTCATGATCTAACCCCATCGAATTTTACTTTTCAAGCAGGTCAACTAATGCTTTCAAGTATTGATGAAGAACACTGCTCCATTTACCCTCACACTGTTGAGCAAGCATTCAAACAAAAATATCTTAACCTTAGAAATTTTTCTATGGTTGGATTTTCACAAGAAAGAAGAAGTCACTATGATCTTGTGTGCCATCCTCATCCGTACACTAGTAATTTCAAAATCTGACATTTTTTTTCTTTGACAACTCTAATCCATTACTCATCTTTTCCCAAACATCATTCCCACTCTAATTGTACTCCCATCCCATTACTTCCTCATCGCTATATACGCCTAAATACTCTCCAAGTTGGCATGTTGAGGTATAGTATTCTTTCCCTTGAATTTTGTATTTAAACCCCTGACTATTATCATCAATTTTCATTGTTGAAAAGAATTCCAAAGTAAGATTATGAAATACCTATTAAGAGGTAGTGGGGCATTTCCATGAAAGGAAAATGGGTTCTAATAACTTCTTAAGGTCTTCCTCAACACCCAACTTAGTTAACAAATCTAAGTCTGAAGGTGTACAAGCACTAAGGGTTCCTTGTGTGATTAACTTATCACACCTATTGCTAGCAACAAGATCATCAAATCTAAGACCAAAGTCATATGGTCAAAGACTTACCTGTGATGTTCATATAGGTACATTCCTTTATTACCTAGGTCTCCTTTAACCCATAATACATGATGAGCTAGCCACATTACTCTTCCCCTTTTTGAAGCTCCTCTTGTATTTCTTAAACTCATGTAGAATGGAATTTAAGCATCAAAGGAATAAAAACTAGGTAATTTGAGTTTTTAGGGTTTGTAAGGGATTTTGGGAAAATTTGTTAAATTAGGGTCTTAAATGATGAGATTAACACTATACCATAAACAGGCTAAGACAACTCAAATCTAAAGTGTTGAAATGAAAAAGTGTTTTTGAGATTAAAATTTTAATTTAAGACAACATAATGTATAAAAGTGTTGCAATAACTACAATAAAAGATTAAAACTTAATTCTAATGCAACACTATTTTAAAAGTGTTACCTTATATTGAACCTATTTTCCTTTGCCAAAGTTATATGGAACCTAATTCAACACTATAGTATTAGTTTTCATTATTTTCTTTTGGAATCCCACCAAAAAATTTAGCTTATCCCTCCTTTTTTTAGTTTACCTAAATATTTCCCTCCTATTTTCGTAACTCTACACTCTTTTATTTTTTAAATTTTCCTTCTTTCTTTTCTTTTCTTTTCTAATTAGAAAAATAGAACAACAAATGAACTAACCTTCCTTTTCTCTCTCTCTCATACTTATATGCAAAAAAAAACCATGAACCCTTCTTCAAAACCTGAATGACACCATTAAAGGGGAGGACCCCTTATTGTCTCTATTTTTAAGGCGATAGATTGAAAGAAAATCTATAACCCCAGTTCAGTAGTCGCCGCCATATGTACCCACTATAAATGCTTTCTCCCTCCTTCATTGTTTTCTTCATCTTCAATGAACCCTGATCCCATTTATCAAAGTAGCCGTTTAAAAGGAATAAGAAAGAATCACTCAAATGTTTAACCATCAAACTAGAAGGTAATCATAGTGTCGATCTCTGCTACTGGAATCTATGCTGATGGTCTAATGATGACCTACCTTCTATTACTTCAATCCACAGGGCCTCAACTCTTCTCTTTATACAATGTTCAAGTAAGTCTCTCTTCTCTTTATGCTATTTCATCCTCAATCTGATTGTGACTTTCCCATGTATTCCTTTAAGTAATGTAACTGTTGCGGGAATGAAATAGCATGCTACAAAACCAAAAATTTTTTATATTAATTGTTAAACAAAAATATTAGACTTCATGTCAAAGGTTACTATGTCCATTAGTTAATAAGAACTTTTTAAACTCCCTATGTTCACTAAAGTAGCTTTTTCATCATAACCAGAAGCAACTGATGCCAAAATTAGCTCCAATAAAAGGGGTTTTTCCTAATATGCATCTGGGCTCAGATATGATGGTGGAAAAGCCTTAAATCCCAGTTTTTTAGTGGCAAAAGTTAGTCATTATACTGTAATTAACTATCTTAATCAAGTGCAATTAAGAAAGAAAGATTAAAAGACGAGTTATTATCAGTAATTTGATAAATAAGATGCACTTACCAGTTATATTAAGGGCTAATTTGCCATTGTAAAATCTCCCATTAGGCTTATGATTATCAAAATCACTACCATGAGGAGGGTAATTAGCTTTGAAAATTGTTAGGAGGTAATCATTGTTGACAGTAACTATAGTTGAATCACCAAATGTGATGATAATTGGAACAACTGTGTCTTGAGCATAACTTGATTTCAAAATAAACAATGCTGCTAAGGCTAATTTTCAGCAAAAATAATCTTTTATTTATTTATTTTTTTTTTTTGTAATACCAAACATGTTTTGTGATGATGAGAGTGTGATATGTGTTGACCATTTTAAAATGCTCTGAGTTTTGTTAAATAAATTGGAAATGATTGAGCATGGATTAGATGTAGGGAGACATGAAATAGGTCATGCAAGTGCTTAAGTTTTTAAATGTGGGGAGTAGCTAAGGATTTTGTAATGAACTTCAGGTGTATTTATTTTTACTTGAAAACTGTTTCTTTGTTGTTCTTGCTTTTGTTTCACATTTTATCTCAAAATTATAGGTAACAAGCTTTCAAGATAAATTCAACTCATTCAAATATAAAAAACTTGTGAATTAAAAAAAAAAATCTTCTAATAATTGTATTCGACTTCTAATTTTAGGTCAAACCAAATGGAACCTTAGTTATGTTATATTGATTTTTCTTCTGAGCATCACCTTCAAATATCCTAATACATTGTAATTATAGTAATACCAGTCCTGGAAATTATGACATTATGTTTGATACTTTTTATTTATGTGGCAGACCATATTATTATGTGTGGCTGTAAGCTCGTAGATAGATTAATAATGGCTGTGAGCTCAAACCTTCTCAGGTTGTCAACCGAGAGTTCAAAATGGTGGTGATGGTTTAAAAACTCTCTATACTTTGGCACTTCCCTTTCTCATCGATTTTTTTTTTCTTTTCATGTGTATATATATTCACTAACATTTATTTTCTCTTGTACATAGGTCATGGTAGAACTTGATGCTCTAAGCCTAAGTGACCTAAATTTGAGAGTATACTTGCATTGGTATATTGCTATACATTTCTCTTTATTTCTTAATAAATCATGAATGTAATTTCATTTAGTTACATTCATTATGGTTCATTTAATGTATTCATCATAAACCTATTTTGTTTTCAGTGGATTAAGCAACTGAATGCTTCACTTGAATAAATTGATTTTTAAATTGTTAATATTATCAAACTTGAGAAAGCAAGGTAGTGGAAGGTTTGTGTGTTTAGTAGTTTTAGTTGTTAATTTGCTTTTTGCATCATATAGTGATTGTTTGTGGCTTTTACAATGGAATGAATATTTTCATGGACTTGAGCTTATTCCTTTGGAGAATTTCACATCTATATTATTTATGCAAGCTGTTGGTAAAATTATGATTAAAAGGTTGAATTCAGTTTGCTACAGCACAATTGCCTAATCTTGAACTCATAGACTGTTATTGGTTTAATAAGTTGCATTTATTTTCGTTACATAACTTGATGTTTATAATACATGGTCCTCTTTGTATTTCAGGTGGAATTTAGTTTGCTACAGCTCAATCACCTCATCTTGAACTCATGGACTGTGGAATGACTATAAGCGATAGGAGAGGAGAGGATATGGCGAGTTGTAGAAGACATTTTAGAACAAGTTACTTCTTATATTCCAGAAACTTATTATAAAACATAGTCGATTGAAGAAACTGAGCTTATGGGGCTGCTCTAGCTTAGAAGTGAGACATCTGTCATTTGAAATTTATAGTTTTCGTAACATTGTTTTTTTTAAAAAAAAAATTCTTTTGGTACTTAGTTTCTATTAAAAATGCAGGCTTTATTCCTAAATTGTCTAGAGCTAGTTGACTTGAATCTGAACTCCTGTAAGAACTTGCATCCAGGTATAATGCTTTAAGCATATTTCCAGATGATAGTATGTTCAAGTATATGCCAGGATTTTGTCTCTTTATTTTTTCTTCTTGATTAGCTCTACACAAAAGAGTTAATTGATTATTATGCTTATATCTGCAAAGAGATTGCTCCTTCAATTCCCTAGTTTAGAAAGTGAGCATGCCCCAAGGTGTCAAAAATTGTTGGAGCAATTTAAAACCAGGTGAATAGTTATTCAGTTAGAGTTGAAACTCTATCATTTATTTTATGCTACTCTTTGTTGGTGTTTTAGCCTCCAATAATCAGATTGTTCATGTTATTAATTATTGTTTAAAGAAGTATTAACCATGTTCAATCGACAAGCTGCAAAGCTATATGTTAGATCTTAGTTCATGTTTAATTCTGATTTAATGCTAGATTGAAAATTCTATGAAATTCCAGACTAGGGTCTAAATAATGTTTGTCTTGTTCTGGTGCTATCAGAAATGGCTTGGGTATCTGCATTCTGTTTCTATTGACACTTGTATCTTGCCATGCAGGATAAGAGTTGTAATTTGTCTTGGTGAAGTAGAAACGCTGGTATTTAATTTTTCTAAGTCTTACTAGTCATTACATATCTCAAATTCTACTATTTTGTGATTTATATAATTTTTGGTGAGTTTTTAAAATCTGACCTATTTTTGCAGTCATGAAATGAGACATGTTTCTATAGTCATAAACCTTGGCTCTGAAGATGGTGGAGCTATTATTGCCGTTGCTGCTCCCACCGTCGGTGTTGGTTGTGTTATCGTCGTTGCCGCTACTGTTGTTCAAGCAAAGAAGGCACTGATTTTTTGCTTTTAAAATTCAATGTTGTTTTTCTTAATCTAGTCAAATCAGCTTTAATGATTTAGGCTTCTTTGATTTTCATCTTTTCAATGAACTGAATATTAAGAGCTTGTTCAAATGACTTGATCTCTAATCCTAAATTTAATTCCTTAGGGCTATTGGTGTACAATTTTAGGCCAATTTTGTTTATAGTAACAATTGAATTTACTTGTTTCGGAAAATAACTTCATATGGAAAAACTAATTGAAATGGTTAATGATGGTTTTTAAGTTTCCAGCAAGTTTGTTCCTGCGAACAAGTTTTTCATTGGTATGCAATCATTCTGCACTTAAGAGGGTAGTCACACCTTAGTTAAAGACTATTCCTAGTTTGTTTTGTACGTGTTACATTATGTATTACATTATGTATTGGTCCCTATTAATGTTATAATAAACATTTTGTCTGAGATAATAGAAGCACATTTTCTAGTTTTAGGTGCTTATTGTAAAATATATTGACACTTGTTCCTCTTTTATTTGTAGTTATTGAAATAATACATTTCATCTATTCGAGGGTTTTCTAATTGGTCATCCAATTGATCGCATATTATGGATTCTAGTGAACTTACATTTAAATTAGTAGCAATTTATGGTTTTAGACTGGTCTTCCTCATTTCTGATATTTTAGGTTGAATTTCTTTTGTAAAATTAATTTTACCTTTTGTGTAGGTTTCTTGGCTTGATTTCATTCAATTTTCCTTTCAATCTTTATGGATGAGTCCTTTCCAACCATAGCGATATTGGAACTTGTAACTCTGGTGGAACTGCAAATACCAATAGAATTCTAAGATACTGTAGCTCGTGATATTAACAAGTGAGTGTGTTTTATCTTTTTTTCTTTGATTTACTACAGTAACCAATCTTTCATGTCCATACGAGAACATTTAGGCTTAATGTCTGTCTTAATGCCTCAAAGTTAATGTATACTATTAACTCATGATTGTAGGGCTTATTTGATGATGTTTGTCAGTTGTTTATTATGACCCAACTGTACCTGCTGCATTAATTTACGATGAAGTCTTGATTATTGAAATTTTATAATTGGTGAATGGAATTTAAGATAGTATTTGTTATTAAAAAAACCTTAGGGAGATTATTTGGTTATTCAATAAATTTTTTTAGACTAGACTGCTTACAATTTTTGTGGGCACAGAGCATTCAATTGATGTTGTGGATAACTAACAAAGTCAATACGATCTTTTTAAATACGTAATTTTTTTGTATTAGTTTCGATACTTTCATCGATTTATTTATAATTATGCGTACTTTAAGTTTTAAAACGCGAGTTATGCCTTTTATACAATTTAACTCAACAAAGTCGTAATCTTAAATTAATTGGGGTCGACTATATGGATTCGCTTTCATCATTCGGGACGATCGTAAATTATATTATCAGAAATGTTTAACAACTCAAGATCATGTTGAATGATTATACTCTAAGTTATCTTAGACCTATCCCTTCCTTTTTTATCCACATTTACTCTGAGGTATTCCAATTTTCTAACCAGTGTATCTAAAGGTTTACACCGCATATGTCCAAACCATCTTAGTCTTCCTTCTCTTAACTTGTCTTTTATAGGAAAAATTTCGACTTTATCCCTGATATATTCACTACGGACCCTATCCATTCTAGTGTGGCCGCACATCCATCTTAGCATCCTCATTTCTGTCACACTAAGTTTAGAGACTTATTATGCTTTTATAGCCCAACACTCGTACATCATAGCCGGTCTCACCGCAATGTGATAAAATTTTCCTTTTAGTTTATGTGGGATCTTTCGATCACATAATACTCTGGAAGCATTCTTCCATTTCATCCACCCCGCTTTGATCCAATGAACAACATTCTCCTCACAATCTTCATCCTCTTACAAGATAGATTCTAAGTATTTGAAATGCGTGCTTTTAGATATTGCAATGCCTTCTAAACACACGTCCATGTGCTCCATCCTACTACCTTCACTAAATTTACAATGCATATACTCAGTCTTCTTCTGAGTAATTTTGAAGTCTTTCATCTCCAATGGACTTCTCCATTACTCTAGCTTCCCCTTAACTCCTTCTCAAGTCTCATGTATGAGCACTATATCATCTGCAAACATCATACATTAAGGGATTTCCTCTTATGTGTCTTTTGTGAATTCATCCATAACAATAGTGAAAAGATAAGGGCTTAAAGTTATTCCTTAATGTAATACGATCGTCGTAGGGAAGTCTCTTGCATCACCTCCAGATGTACGTACACTACTAACTACCCTATCATACATATCCTTAATTACTTGAATGTATCTAACTAACACATTCTTACGCTCGAGAGCCTGCCATAAAACATCTCATGCCACTCTATCATATGCTTTTTCCATATCAATAAACACCATGTGTTGATCTTTCTTCATCTCTCGATATTTCTCTATCAGCCTTCTAAAAAGAAAGATTACTTCCATAGTGGATCTTCCAGTCATAAAGCCAAATTGGTTAACCTTAATAGATGTGCAACTCTAAATATGTTTCTCTACAACTCTCTCTCATAACTTCATGTGTGACTTATGAGTTTGATCCCTCTATAATTTGAGCGATTTTGAATATCTCTTTTATTCTTCAATTTTGGAATTGCAATACTTCTCCTCCAATTATTTGGCATCTTTTTGGATACCAAAATATTGTTGAATAATTGAGTTAACCAATCCACCCCATATCTTTTAAACATTTCCATACTTTGATAGGGATCCCATCTAGGCCACATGCTTTACCTGCTTGCATTTTCTTCAACACTTCTTTAACTTCAAAGGATCTAATTCTTCTAATGTAGTTCACATTCTCCTTAATTGTCATATGATCCATACTTATCTGGCTTCCATCTTAACTTTTATTGAAAAGGCCCTCGAACCCCTCTATCTTTCTTTAACATCTTCCTTCTTGACTAAAATTTTATCCTTATTGTCCTTAATACACTTAACTTAGTTCAGGTCTCGCGATCTCCTCTCTCTCATCTTTTCCAACTTATAGACTTCCTTCTTACCTTCTTTCATCCCCAACTTTTCATATAGATTATCATAAAATTATGCTATAGCTTGCCTCATTGCCTTCTTTGCTTCTATTTTTACTTTTTTTATATTGCTCATGAATAACTCCAATTTCATAGTTTAGCAATTTCTTATATCATTCCCATTTACTTTTGATTTCTATTTAGACCGTATCGTTCTACCACCATCCCTCATTCTTCAATGGAGCATGTCCCCTAGTCTCCCCCAAGATCTTCTTGCCGACCTCCCAAAACTTCTCACTCATGAATACCCACATATCATTAGATTCCATATGTGAACTCCAAGGTCACATGTTGCAAACTCATTTTTGAATTTCTCATGTTTCTCCCCTCTAAGCTCTCACCACTTAATTCGTTGAGCATATGTATTGGACGACCTCTTAGCTTACCATATCATCTTGAAGTCCAACACTAACAACCTATGTTGGGTTGTTAAAGCTTCACCTGGAATGACTTTGCAATCCCTACAAAAGGCTTTGTTAGATTTCCTTGTGAGTAAGTAGTTAATTTGACTCTTGTTATACCCACTTTTAAAGGTAACCAAATGAGATTCACTTTTTATAAAGCAGGTATTCACCAAAAGTAACTCATAAGTCATTATAAAACCACTTTGATCACTTCCTATGTGACCATTTAAGTCTCCACCAATGAAGACATTCTCCTCAATTGGTATGCTTTGTATGACATTATCCATGTCCTCTCAAAACTTCTGCTTACAATCAAAATCAAGACCAACTTACAGTGCATAAGCACTAATCCCGTTAAAAACTTTCCCTTCTAAAACTAGTTTAACTATAATAATCCTATCCCCCACTCTCCTCACTGAAACTACCGTATCCCTTAGAGAACTATCTTTAATAATGTCTACCCCAATCTTACTCCTCTCCCTTTCCATGTACCATAATTTATACCTTTTCCCAAGCTTCCTACTTTTCTCTCATACCCACTTAGTCTCTTGAATACAAGCTATGTTCACACTCTTCCTCTCTAAAGTGCTAATTAGCTCTATAAGCTTACCTATAAGAGATCCTATGTTCCAAGTGCCTATCGTAATTCTAGTCTTCGCACGTACTCTTCTCTTCCCTTTCCTAGAGTGGTGCTTAGTCCTAATGCTATCAAAAGCTCTCGAGCTACCCACACTATCCTTATTACTACTAGAATAAAAACTATTTCTAAAACTACCCCTCTCCCTACCACTATATATATCTCTAACTTTATCTAGAGCTACCTTCTTTACCTATACCCACTCATGATGTGGGAACCCTTGCCTACTTAGTGTCATATCTAGGCGCTAACATGATGCATCACTTTCAGGGAATGCCCTACGCCCTTGCCTATTTCTCACTACACTCGGGTTCCAATATAGCACATCGCAGTAGGGGATGCCCTAATTTTTATCATGTATTGTGAATCCATATGAAAGTTTTGGCAAAATTTTTACGTTGGTTGTAGACCTACCACAACCCTCCTTCTTTATCCGGGCTTGGGACTGGCTAGACACGGTAACCCTTATCTAGACGGAGTTGAATTATGCCTTTTATATTAAATTAATGTTCTTATTGTGTTTTTTTTTTATTTTTTTTATATAAGTTTTTTTATTATAAATTGTTTTATATTTTTTGCTATTTATTTTTTCAAAGAGCTCAAGCACTGTCATTGATACAAATTGAAGTTAAAGAAAATATCAAAAGAAAATATGAAAGATTTTGGTTTTGTAATTTGTAAAACGAATATAGTTAATATTAATATAAATGATGAAGGATTTTAGTTAATGTATATAGTTTGTAATTTGAATATTATGTTACTTTTAAATAACTAATGTAATATTTTTATATTTGCATTTTAATTAATTTAATTATTTACAATATTATAATATTATGTAAATGAAAAAAAATGTTATAGCTAGATTAAAACATGACGCATTAGATAATTGAAAAGTGTTGCAAATGAATTCAAAAAGTGTTGCATTTAAATTAAATAATTATTGCGTTAGGTAATTAAAAAATGTTACAAATGGACCAAAAAAGTGTAGCATTTGCTCATTCAATGTGTTGCTTCAATTTTTCTTATCAAAAGAGTTGCATTAGCTCAAAATTTTGCAACACCTTTTTAGGCATTGGCTTAGATAGGAAAAGTGTTGCCTTTGACTCCAAAGGTAATGGTGAATTTCCCAATAATTTTTTTTCCTAAGTGTTGCATTAGGGGCCTATTGCAACACTTTAGGGCCTAATAGAACATTTTTTAGCCTATTACCTTAGGCCATTTATGGTGTAATGTAAGATGAAAGATGGAGATTTTGTGTTAAAGAACCAAATTAAACACTCAAAATACTTAAGAACAGGTTGAAATTGAGATTTGAAGGCAAAATGATGAGAGAGGCAATGTGATTTTGAAAAATAGGGTTCTAAATATTTGAAGAGAGACACGTACCCAACTTTTTATACTCCCTATATCGGGCTAGGATATGGTCGCATATGAGGGTTTCTATATAGGCATATACTAGTCCAGTAGGGTTTTTGAAAAATAAGCCAATTTAATACAAACATATAAAAATTAAGTTATACAGGCATATTGAATGCTAGAATTTTAAAAAATAATGATTTTTAAAGAATTTTATGGCATATATGATATGTTTACACTATTATTCATTCATGGCATCAAAATTGATCTATAAATGACCTTAAAATGAATTGACTCATTAAAATTGAATCAAATCCCCTTTTAAGTTCATTCACATGATAAGACATAATGCATGCCTCATACACATACATATCATATAATAAAAAAAACACATGTTCATCAAAATATGGACAATCAATCTCACCAAATACGGAGATATAAGGTTAGATTATACCTGAAAGGCATCAATCATGCCTAATTCTCTTTGAATGTAGTAGAAAGCTTCCTTGTCAAGTAGTTTGGTAAAGATATCCACAAGTTGATGCTTTGTATCAATGAACTCAAGTGCAATATGTCCTTTTGATGTATTGTCTCTAAGGAAATGATGCCTTATATTAATATGCTTTTGTCCTAGAATGATATATAGGGTTCTTAGATAAGTTTATGACACTTGTGTTGTCATATTTAATGGGAATGCAATGCAATGCCATGCCATAATCCTCAAGTTGCATTTTTATCCAAAGAAGTTGAGTGCAACAACACGCAACTGCTATATACTCTGCTTTTGCAGTCAATAATGCAACTAAATTTTACATTTTAGAAAACCATGATACTAGTATACCTCCTAAAAATTGATATGTACCATTAGTACTTTTCTTTACCAGCTTACATCCACCAAAATTCGCATCCGAATAGCCAACCAAATTGAAAGAATGACCTTTAGGATACCACAAGCCAAGATATTGTGTATCCACTAGGTATCGTAGGATTCGTTTGACACATGTAAGATGGGATTCCTTAGGATTTGATTGGAATTTAGCACACATGAGTACACTATGCAATATATCAAGTCTAGATGCAATTAAGTAAAGACCCTATCAGGCTTCTATAAAGTTTAGTGTCAACAGAATTACCTTTAGCATCGACATCCATCTTGACCTTAGTGCTCTTATGAGTGTTATGTGGTCTTGCCTCATCCATATTAAACTTTTTAAGTAGCTCCTTAGTATATTTCATTTGGTGAACTAAGGTTCTATCATTTAATTGCTTGATTTGCAATCCCAAGAAGAAATTTAGCTCCCCCATCATACGTATTTCGAATTGACCTTGCATAAACTTAGAAAATTCCTTACAAAATAATTTGTTAGTAGCACCAAATATAATATCACCAATATAGATTTGAATAATTAGAGTGTCTTGCCCTTGATTTTTAATAGAAAGTGTTGTGTCAACCTGGTTTTTAGTAAAATCTTTTGCTATTAAAAAGTTATTGAACCTCTCATACCAAGCTCTATGAGCTTGTTTTAAACCATATAAAGCCTTTTTAAGTTTAAAAACATGGTTTGGAAATTTGAAATCTTCAAAACTGAGAGGTTGTTTAACATAAAATTCTTCTTGAATAAAACTATTTAAAATGACACTTTTGACATCCATTTGAAAAAGTTCAAAGTTTTTAAAACATGCAAAAGCAAGTATCATTATAATTTCTTCTAAACTAGCTACGTGAGCATAAGTTTCATCGAAATCAATACCTTTCTTTTAAGAATAACCCTTAGCTACCAAACGAGCTTTATTTCTTACCACATTTTTGGATTTGTCAAATTTGTTATGAAAGACCTATTTGGTTCTAATGACAGAATGATGCTTCGGCCTTGATACTAGTGTCCAATCTTAGCTCCTCTTAAATTGGTTGAGCCACTTTTGCATGGCTAATGTCAAATGCTCATCTTCAATAGCCTCTTCCATGCCTTTAAGTTCCACCAAGGATAAGAAAGCCACATACTCACAAGTGTTGTGGACTTGTGACCTTGTCCTCACTCCTTGGGTAAGATCACCAATGATTTATGTATCCTTAACTTCATTCCTTACCCTTGGATGTTGAGTCTCCTTTGTTGTGAAATGGCTTGAATCTCTATGTTCTCATTAGATTAAGCATCTATTTCATCAACTATAGGCACCACATCTTTTTGGTCCATTTATTATTCACTTGACTTTGGTTGCTAATTACTCTTCTCTTCTAAGGTTAGGTCACCCATCATGTCTTCAATTGCTTCTTCACATTCATGATTCCTTGCTACACACTTAGAAGCAAATTCATCAAAAATAACATAAATGGATTCTTCAACTAAGAGTGTCCTCTTGTTAAAGACCTTATAGGCCTTAGAATGACTATAGTAACCAAGGAAAATTGCTTTATCCAATTTAGAATCAAATTTTCCTAAGTTATCTTTGCCATTTATTATACATATAGCACTTGTAACCAAATGCATGAAAATATAAAATGTTGGGCTTTTTACCTCTCCATAGCTCATAAGGTGTCTTTTTTAGTATGGGTTTAATCATAGCCCTTTTAATAATGTAGCAAGAAGTGTTCACAGCTTCGGCCCAAAAATATGTAGGAAAATCATTTTCACAAAGCATGGTCTTAGCCATTTCTACCAATGATTTATTTCTCTTCTCAATAACACCATTTTGTTGATAAGTCCTAGGTGTGAAAAAGTTATGTTTAATGCAATGCTCAATGCAATATTTTTCAAAATTAGAATTTTAAAATTTGGTTCCGTGATCACTTCTTATGTATGTAATGGAATAGCCTTTTTTTTATTTTATAAAGAGTTTGCTAATGGCATGAATGCACCAAATGCATCACTTTTATGTGTAAGAAATAACACCCATATAAAATGTGAAAAATCATCAACCATAACCAAACAATAATGCTTACCGCCAAAGCTAGATGTTCTATTTAGACCAAACAAATCAAGATGTAAAAGTTACAATGGTTTAGAAGTTGAAATCATATTTTTAAATTTAAAAGAACTTCTAGAATGATTTCTCTTAATATATGCATCACAAAAACTTTCATTTTTAAAAATAATTTTGGGTAAACCTTTTACTAAATCCTTTTTTGAAAACTTAGATAGAATATCCATACTTGCATGGCGTAGTCTCCTATGCCATAAAGTAAGATCCTCATCCTTTGAGGAAAATAAACAAAGATTGTTGATTTTTTTATTGCTTAAGTCCACCATATATACATTCCATTGTGGTACCTAATGAATACAATTTTGTTTGTTTTAATGTCAATGACCTCATAAATGCGTGAATCAAATGAGACTCTATAACCCTTGTCACATAATTTACTAACACTAAGCAAATTATATTTCAAGTTATGTACAAATAATGCTTTAGAAATAGTAATCATCATTTCCTATTGTGCCAACTCCATAAATTTTACCTTTAGAGTTGTCTCCAAAGCTCACATTTCCTCCATCTTTCTCTTCAAGCTTGAGAAAATTTTTCTTATCACTAGTCATGTGCTTTAAGCATCCGCTATCAATCACCAATTTCCCTTGCTTGGACTTGATGATATCCTACACGTGTATAAAATCACAACTCTTTAATGGTACCCATTTTGTCTTAGGTCCACTCATGTTAGTTCCACTTGGAACTCATTTACCCTTAAAATGGTTCATGATATTCTAAAGAATTTCCTTGGAATACTTAGGGATATCCTTGGAACCCTTAGGAATCCATACCTTCCTAATGGTATATGGCCTTGTAAGCCTTATGGGACAAATCCTTGGTGTGTGACCATAGAATTTACACTAATTGCACTTAATATGAATCTTATACATAAAATCATTTTTATCATGAGATGCATTGGAAAAATGTTATTTTTCTTCACTTTTGAAACCAATATCGGTTTTATCAAACATATCTCTTTAAGACATTAAAATTTCATTTATAACTTTTCTCCCTTTAGAGAACTTCTCAAAGAGTTTCTTAGAGTCTTTAAGTTCCAACTCAATCTTAACTTTCTCTTCCTTGAAACTCTCAAAAGATTTTTGTAAATCATTTAGTTTAGTAATGATGAGGTTTTGCTCTTCAATTTCAAAAGACTTAGAGTTATTTATCTTCTCATGCTCAATTTTAAATTTTTGCAAATCCTTTTTCAAAAATTTATTTTCTTTCACAATCAAAACATAATCAGCCATAAGTTCATCAAAATCATTTTATAATTCATCAAAAGAATAAGTATATGGAGTTACCTCATCATATTCCTCAATGATTTCCTCTTTGCTATGCCAACAATGGACACCAAGAGGGGTGGGGAGGGGGTTGGTGGGGTGGTGAATTAGTGTTTTGAAACTTTTAGGTTTTCCAAACAAGTTAATCAAATTTTAATCCTTATAAAATCTAATCAAATTTTAATCTTTTTAAAATCTTTTGTACTTAATAAACAAGTTATTATAATATAAAGAAAATAGAACTAAGAACTTAAGTGTGTGAACAAGAAAATTTCAAATCACCAATTCAACAAATAAAATCGAGCAAACATAAATAATTAACGAATAAAAGAGAGAGAAAAGAGAATAAAGAGTTTATAATGGTTCAGAGTACTTCTCCTACATCCACTCTCTCAATCAAACCGATTGAGGTTTCGCTATCTTTAATCTGAAGCTCACCAAGCTTCTAGTTCGCTAGGATAAAGATTTTCAAATGAGAACCTAGCTAATGGTTTTCTTAAACCTAAAGGATTATAATGAAGTGTATAGGGTTTAAGAAAATAATGAAAGATTGATCTTTGTGAGCAAAGAAATCAAGAACAAAATGAATGGAGTTGTAATGGAATAGTTTTTTATCATTGTTGACTTCATTTCTCATCTTTCCTTTTATTTCTTTGCCAATTTGGAGCCAAAAACTTTTCTCTAACATTCAAAAGTATTGATGATGTCATTTCCAAAGGTTCCTGACAGCTTGGATATGGGCGTAAAGGCCTTTTTGCATACGGGTGTTCTCATAGGTGAATTTACAATAAATTAGTTGTTGGGTTGGATACGAGCGTATAGAGCCTTGTTGATATGGACGTATCCAGTAGGTGGATTTGAAATAAATTAGTTGTTGGGTTGGATACGAGCGTATAAAGCCTTGTTAATATGGGCATATCCTTTTTCCATAAAAATCTAAATATCCCCTGTATTGGCATATGTGCATATAGAATGACTACTATACAGTCATATCCAAACTACCATACAGTCGTATAGATCATGTCCATACTATTGTATCCAATAGTTCCTACACTTTTTGAAAATAATTTGATTCTAAAATGTTTGTTAGTTCATTCAAAGTATGCATGTAAGCAATAAATCTAAGTACCAAAAATGTTGTTATGCACCAAATGCTCATAGATTGCTTAATCAAATGCATTTTTGACAAATAATCTCAATTAAAGAATAACCATACTATACATTTTGGAATTATTAAAATATGGAGGATAACAATCTCTCATTTTTCTATGATGACAAAACCTTAATCTAGTTTCAAGCAAAGACATGAAGTGCTATAAAAATTAAACTTAAAGTATTTATCAAAATTTTATGCAAAAAAATTTTACATGACTCCCCCTATTGGTATGCTAATATTTTTGTTGAAAATTTTGCATTAAAACCTTAAAAGCAATTCTCGATGCATTAAGCTCAAACACACAAGTCAAAGCTTGTAAGCAACATAAGCTTGTTCAAAGCTAAAAGTTCAATATGCTCAATATAAGATCAATCCAAACACATAACAATATTTAATAACAACATTCAAGCTATAATATCAAACATTCCAATAATATACAAGCTTGAAACTTCATATATTTCTCCCCCTTTTTGTCATCACACAAAAACGTAAAGAAAATTGCATTAACACAATAGTAAAGTAATAAATTGAAATTGCTATTAAGCACCTAAAAGATAATAACAAAGTAATATCCAAAAATAACATAAACAAACCAAATTCAAGACCCATATAGGTAAATGCACCATAACATGAAGCATAAACAAAAGAACATAAAAGGCCATAAAGTTTTCAAATAAAATAAAAATTGAAAATTAAACAAGAGTTTGTTAATTAAAACAAAAAATGGATCTTGGTGCTTAACATTCTAGAAGTGGTGAAAGTTGATGCGAAAAGTTCTTTATGAAGGTGCTCATCATATTATAGAGGTCATCTTGCATCTTTCTGAATGTGGTAAGCTTGTCCTCCATAATACCAAGGCGTCCTTGCACCTTAAGGTGAAAATTAGCCAAATTCCTTATATTTTCATCAATCATCCAGATCACCATATCTTGAAACCATAGCTCTTCATCATCATTTTCTTTCTCTTCCTCTTCCTCCTCAATGGTTTGTATTCTGTATCCTCATCATCACTAGAAGCCTTACCTTTTTATTCATTTTTCATCTCTTGGGCTCGTCATTCAATTTCCTTCAGTGTGGGAGGAGCATAATCAGGAACCAACATAAAGTGATGCCCATCCATGCTAATCAAGCCAATGTTTTTCCATGTATCAAAAGATAGATTATCCATTCTCTTTCGTACAACCATTTATGGGTTGTAGATATGAGGATCAAAAGTGCCAACTTTGTTTGCAATAAATGTAACTATCCAACCCCATTTAATTTTTCCTTTTAAGTAAGTCAAATAATGCTTTCAAGCATTGATCAAGAAAATCACTCCATTAACTCTCACATTGTTAAGCAAGCACTCGTACAGGAAAATATCAACCCTTGAAATCTTACTATGGTTGGATTTGCACAAAAGGGAGGTTCCTATGATTTTGTGTGCCATCCTTATCCACACATTTGTAATATCAGAGGCTTTGACATTCTTTTTCTTAAGCAACTCTAATCCATTTGTTATCTTTTCCCAAACCTCACTCCCACTCCAATTATATTGCCAACCCATTACTTCATCATCACAATATATACCTAAATGGTCTCCAAGTTGGCGTGCAGAGGTATGACATTCTTTTCATTGGATTTTATACTTAAATCTTTTACTATCCTTCGTCAATATTCAATGGAGAAAAGAATTCCAAGGTAAGGTAATTTTATACCTCTTGGGATGTAGTAGGACATTTTCATAAAGGGAAAATAGGTTCTAAGAGCTTTTTTAAATCTTTCTCAACACCCAATTTTGTTAAACAATCTAAGTCTAAGGGTGTACAAGCAGTAGGGGTTCCTTGTGTGATTAACCTATCACACATATTGTTAGTGTTAAGATTATCAAAACATAAGCCAAAATCATATGGACGAAGGCTTACCCGTGGTGTTTGTGTAGGCACATCCCTTTGTTGCCTAAGTCTCCTTTGACCTATAATTCTTGATGAGCCAACCACATTTGGGTCACCTTTTCCTTTCTTTAAAGCTCTTAAACTCATATTGAATGTAATTTGAGCACCAAATTGGAAAATAAAGATTTTAGGGTTTGAAAGGAAATTTAGGGGAAATGAGTGAAAATAGGTTTTAAATGTGAAATAAAGATGAAAAGTAGTAATTTAGTGTTTAAAAGATTATTTGAGCATAAGAGAGTTGATTAAACTTGCCGAAAATTAGATTAGAGAGCAAGAATCATTGAGCGGCAGCGAGAGAATCAATTTAAGGTTTTAATATTTTCTAAAAAATAACGTGTATGCTACCTTTATACCCCCAGTATCAGGCTAGGATATGGTCGTATAGAAGGCTTTCTATACGGGCGTATTCTAGTCTAATAGAGATTTTCAAAAATTTAGGGTTTCAATACGGGAGTATGGAATTCAGTCTATACAGGCATATTGAAAGCTGAAATTTTGAAAAATAGAGTTTTTGAAAATTTTCAAAAAATTTTATGCCATATATAATATGTTTACACTATAACACATTTATAGTATTAAAATTGATCTATAAATGACCTTAAGATGAATTGATTCATTAAAATTGAATCAAATCTCCTTTTAAGCTCAGTCACACAATAGCACATAAAGCATGTCGTATACATAAGCATAAAACATTCTCAAAGAAACACATGTTCATAAAATATGGACATTCAATCTCACCGAACAAAGGAGTTTAAGGTCAGATTATACCTGAGAGGCATCAATCATGCTTAATTCTCTTTGAATGTAATAAAAAGCTTCCTTGTCAAGCGATTTGGGGAAGATATCCACAAGTTGATGATTTGTATTAACGAACTCAAGTAGAATATGCCATTTTGATGCATTGTCTCTAAGAAAATGATGTCTTATATCTGTATTCTTTATCCTAGAATGATGAATATGATTTTTGGACAAATTTATGACACTTATATTGTCACATTTAATAGGAATGCAATGCAATGCCATGCCATAATCCTCTAGTTGCATTTTCATCCAAAGAAGTTAAGTGCAACAACACGCGGATGATATATACTCCACTTCTGCGGTCGATAATGCAACCAAATTTTGGTTTTTAGAAAACCATGATACTAGCATGCCTCTTAAGAATTGGCATGTACCACTAGTGCTTTTCCTATCGAGTTTACATCCACCAAAGTTCGCATCCGAATGACTAACCAAATCGAAATAAGGACCTTTTGGATACCATAAGACAAATTTTAGCGTATCCACTAGGTATCTTAGGATTTGTTTGACACATACTAGATGAGATTCCTTTGAATTTGATTGGTATCTAGCACACATTCATACATTATACAATATATCAGGTCTAGATGAAGTCATGTAAAGTAAGGAACCTATCATGCTCCTATAAAGTTTAGTGTCAACGGAATTACCTTTAGCATATGGATCAATCTTAACCATAGTGTTCATTGGAGTATTGTGTGGTCTTGTCTCATCCATATCAAACTTTTTGAGTAGCTCATTTGTATATTTCGTATGGTGGACTAAGGTTCCATGCTCTAATTGCTTGATTTGCAATCCCAAGAAGAAATTTAACTCCCCCATCATACTCATTTTGAATTCATCTTGCATAAACTTAGAAAATTCCTTGTAAAGCAATTCATTAGTAGAACATAATATAATATCATTAACAAAGAATTGAAAAATTAGAGTGTCCTGCCCTTGGTTTTTAATAAAAAAGTGTAGTGTCAACTTAGCCTTTAGTAAAACCTTTTTCTATTAAAAAGTTGCTCAACCTCTCACACCAAGCTCCAGGAGCTTATTTTAAACCATATAAAGTCTTTTTAAGTTTAAAAACATTTTTAGATATTTAAATTCTTCAAAACCTAGAGGTTGTTCAATATAAACTTCTTATTGAATAAAACCATTTAGAAAGGCACTTTTGATATCCATTTAAAAAAGTTTAAAGTTTTTAAAACATACAACAACAAGTAACATTCTAATTACGTCTAACCTAGCTATGTGAGCATAAATTTCTTTGAAATCAATACCTTCCTCTAAAAAATAGCCCTTAGCTACCAAACGAGCTTTGTTTCTTACCAAATTTTTAGATTTATCAAGCTTGTTGTAGAAGACCCATTTGGTTCTAATGATGGGATGATGCTTTGGACTTAGTACTAGTGGTCATACTTAGCTCCTCTCAAATTCGTTAAGCTCTTCATGCATGGCTAGTGCCCAACACTCATCTTCAATGGCTTCTTTTACACCTTTGGGCTCCACTAAGGATAAGAAAGCCACATACTCATAAGTATTGTGGACTTATGACCTTATCCTCACTTCTTGGGTAGGATCTCCAATGATTTATATCTCCTTGACTTCATTCCTTACCCTTGGATGTTGAGTCTCCCTTGGTTGTGAAATTATTTGAATCTCCATATTCTCATTGGATTATTCTTCCATTGCATCAACCATAAGCACTACATATTTTTGGTTCATTAAGTCTTCACTAGACTTTGGTTACTCATGCCTCTTCTCTTCTAAGGTCAAGTCATCCATCATGTCTTATATTACTTTTACATGCTCATCATTCCTTGTTGCACACTTAAAAGCAAATTCATCAAAAATAACATGAATGGATTCTTCAACTAAGAGGGTCCTCTTATTGAAGACCCAATAAGTCTTAGAATGACTAGAATAACCAAGGAAAATTACTTCATCTAATTTAGCATAAAATTTTCCTAAGTTATCTTTGCCATTGTTATACGTATAGCACTTGCAACCAAATGCATGGAAATATGAAACATTGGGCTTTTTTACTTCTCCATAGATCATAAGGTGTCTTTTTAGTATGGGTCTAATCATAGCCCTATTAATGATATAGCAAGAAGTGTTCACGGCTTCAACCCAAAAATATCTAGGCAAATCATTTTCATAAAGTATGGTCCTAGCCATTTCTACTAATGATCTATTTCTCCTCTCAACAACATCATTTTGTTAAGGAGTCCTAGGTGCAAAAAAGTTATACTCAATGCAATATTTTTCAAAATTAGAATTTTCAAATTCGGTTCCGTGATCACTTCTTATGCATGTAATGGAATAGCCTTTTTGATGTTATAAAGAGTTTACTAATGGCATGAATGCACCAAATGCATCACTTTTATGTGCAAGAAATAACATACATGTAAAACATTAAAAAAATCATCAATAATGACCAAATAATAATGCTTACCACCAAGACTAGATGTTCTAGTTGAACCAAATAAATCA
>CAOJBK010520152.1:0-11199 GCA_948294925.1 Codiaeum variegatum | reverse complement strand
CCTATATGGATCAAGATTTGAATGCACAAAGGAATTTGGTGTAGAAAAGAATTTTAATGCAATCTCAAGATTAAAATATGACTATTTAAAACTCACTTGAGATATTTGAAATGATAAACAAATTCTTTTCTATCAAATGCTGGGGAGAATTTAGATGGAAAGAAATAAAAATTATCTCAAGAAAAAATATATTTGAAAAATAAAAGCTTACTTGAGATGTAGAGTTAAAATCGATTCTTCTCCATCAATGCATGAGAAATTTTGAAGGAAAAATGTAATCTCAAGAAAATAGATGAGAAACCTAAGTTTCAAAAATAAAGCATACTTGAGATTTTTGGGTGAAAAATAGTTCCTCCTCCTCAATTGCATTCTTCACAAAATGAATGAGATAAGAGAGTATTTATAAAGTTTGAAAATATACCTGTTAGGGGCCTGACTAGAAAAAATCATTGAAAAAATGCTAACAACTCTATTTTAGAAACCTGAGCCCAACAACTCTATTTTTTAGGAATCTGTGCTCAACAACTCTTTTATCAGTCAACTGACAAAGGCTGACACATGCATCAGTGAGCTATCTTGTCTTTGTAAAAAGCTGTCAGCTAAAAACTTTTTCTCTTATCTCTAGAAAATATGACCATTTGTCACATGTGGTTTAGGTGAGTGTGTGAAAATAATTTTTTAGTTAGAAAGCCAATAGAATCTATTCATTTAGAGGACTGATGCTTTTTGTAAATCATCAGGTGCCTGAGCCAGATAGGTGACTGAACCAATCAGTTAACTGAACCAGTTAGGACACTAACTCAGGTAGTGAATGAAAATATTTTAAGAAATGAATTATCCATTTAGGGTGTTAAAATATTTTCATGCAAAGTCAAATACTGATCCATTTAATAAGAATATTAGACATCTAATATAGGTAGTTGAGATCTAAACCTTTAGAAGACTGGAGTATCCAGACGACTGACTTGAACTTTTATCTTGATTGATCTGAACCTTCATATGTCTGGCATGTCCTGAATTTAGCTTGAATTCTTGTCTTGGTAGATCTAAGCCTTTAGATGTCTGAATCTTCTAATGCCTGAGCCTCCAGATGTCTGAGTCATTAGGTGCTTGAGTCTCTAGCTATCTGACCCTTCAGATGCTTAAACCTCTACATGTTTAAGTCTTTAGGTGTCTGAGCCTCTAGCTGTCCGACTCTTCAGATACTTGAGCCTCTACATGTCTGAGTCTTTAAGTACATGAGTCTCTAACTATCTGACCCTTTAGATGCCTGAGCCTCTAGATGTTTAAGTCTTTAAGTGCATGAGCCTCTAACTATCTAACCTTCAGATGCCTGGGCCTTCAGATTCTTTAAGACATCTTGAGTTCTTATCTTGATTATTTGTGGATCAACGGACTAAAGTGTTGTTGATATGACATTAAAAGCTTAGTAACACTTAGTCATTTGATGATGTAATTTTCCTCCTATGGATGATTGACTTAATCGTGCACTTTAAACATTAGGGGGAAATATAAACACTCATATCAAATTGTTTTGTTATCATCAAAATCAAATTGCTAAACCATGAGGCTAACATGTGGTTCTATATTTGACTTACTGAAAAAGAACTCTTCTAAGAAGTGGAATAAACAATGTCAATAAGTCTTTGAGCCAATCAAGCAATACCTTCTGAATCCACCAATTCTATAATCACCTAGGCCTGATAGACCATTGTTACTCTATCTCACAGCCACTGATGAAGCAATAGGTGTCATGCTAGCACCAAACGCTCCTAATTCCCATAAGGAAAATTTAATCTACTATTTGAGCTAGAGAATACTTGTACATGAGATCAAATGAAGTTACATCGAAAAGCTCTGCCTAGCTTTAGTTTGGGTATGATATAAACTTAGACATTACTTAGGGGCATACATCACATATGTCCTCATCGATAAAAGTCCTCTCAAGTACCTCATGGAAAAAACATATCCTTGACCATAAAATGGCAAGATGGATGGCAGTTCTGGTAGCCTACGATCTCAAATATGTGCAAAGAAAAGCCATCAAAGGTAGTGTTATTGTCAATCAACTGGTCGTTGCCCTAATGGATGATCATTGGGAAGAACCCAAATTTCCTGATGAAGATATCTTATAGCTTTAAATAGAAACTTTGAAACTATTCTTTGATGGAGCAGCTAACAACAATGGACATAATGTTGGAATGGTGTTCCTTACACCTACTGGTGAGAGCTTACCTCTGGCAATCAAACTAGATTTTGAGGTAACAAACAACGAAGGTGAGTATGAAGCATGTGTTTCTAGCTTAGAAGTAGCTATTCAGGTTGGCATAAAAAACTTAGAGGTATGAGGACTCCAACCTCATAGTTTCTCAAGCATTAGGAAATGGAAAATCAGAGAGGAATGATTGGTTCTTACCATAAGCTACTTGAAGAGTTGGCAGTCAACTTTTATGGTTTGTCTTTCACTACTTGCCAATAGCACAAAAAAAAAAGAAACTCTTGACTCAATGATCAAAATACATGATGGGTTCCTTATTCGTCCTATTTCTATAAGCACCATGCATGAGCCAAACTGTTAGTATCACTGCCTGAATATCCAAGAGGTTGATCAAAAGCTTTGGTATTGGGACATTTACAATTATCTAACAAAAGGAATCTACTCGGAGGGAGCCTCTAAATAAAAAAAAAAAGGATAACTCTAAGACAACTAACCAATAGTTACATCCTAAGGGGAGACATCCTTTATAAGAAAACATGGAATGGAATTCATTTGAGGTGTGTTTATGAAGAGGAAGCCAATAGAATCATGGAACAGATTCATGATGGGGAAGAAGGAACCCACATGAATGGATGGACATTGTCACACAAAATCATGAACCAAGGTTACTACTGGCTCACCATGAATCAAGACTGCACAAATTTTGTTCATAAATGCCATAAGTGTCAAATGTATACCAAGCTTTAGAAGCTTCCTCCTTCACCACTCAATCCAATCACAACTCCTTGGCCCTTCTTCATATGGGGCATTAATGTTATTGGCAAGATTACACTAAATTTTTGTATGGGCCATGAATACATCCTAGTGGCCATTGACTACTTCACTAAATGGGTGGAGGTTGCACCTTACCAAGTCCTTGATTCAAAAAGAGTTGCCTAGTTTATCATGACAAATATCATTGCAAGATATGTCATTCCTCATGAAATCATCTCAAACAATAGATCACACTTCCAGAAAGAAGTAATTGTCCTCTTGAAAAGGCAAAAGATACAACACCATCGACCTTCTTCTTATAGACCTCAAACCAATGGAGCAGTTGAGGCTGCTAACACAGCACTTAAGAACACCCTTCAAAAGATGATTAGAAATCATAAAGGCTAGCATTTGCACTTACCAAATGCCCTCCTTGGGTATAGAACTTCATATAAGTTAGCTACCAAAGAAACACCTTACTCACTGTTCTATGGAATGGAAGCAGTTCTACCCATAGAGTTGGAAATCCAATAGGCAAGGGTCCTCCAAAAAGCTCAAATTTCTAAACTCGATTGGCAATAAGCCTATTATAACCAACTTAACTTGATCGATGAGAAAATTTTAGAAGCCCTTCATCAAACTCAAAATTACCAACTGAAACTAGAAGACATTTTAACAAAAGAGTTAAGGATCGCAAACTAAGGTGACATTGTCTTGAAAAAGATCAGACAGGTTGTATAAGACCCTTGAGGAAAATTCAAACCTTCTTGGAGTGGCCCATTTATCATCAAAAAGATCATGTCTGATAGAGGTGTCATCCTGATGGACATCGACGGTAATGAATTCAATCATCCCGGCAATCTCAACCCCCTTAAGAAATATTGCATATAATGTTCTTATTGCATGAGCATGCATCTAGCATCACATTTCTGTAACAAGAACTACGTGGAATTGATTCTCCAAAAATTACCATGTACTTCATTTTTCAAAATCTATTGTAAGGAGATGTGTAGGAAGCCTTCACAGGCACAGTCCAAAGTATTCAATAAAATTTAAAGTGTCATATCATTCGGGCTCTTTAAATTGCATGCAAAAGTCAAATAAAGAAAAATATTCGAAAAAAAAATGAAACCCACAAAGTTGAAAACCTAAGTGGGCGGCTTAAGCAAAAGTTAGGGTACAGCCTGCTAGAGAGAAAATAAAAAAAGGCGGTCTAGACAACAATAAAGGCAGCTCGCTAGATTGAAAACCCGAAAGGGCAGTTTAGGAAAAAAATAAGAGTTTAATAAAAAAATAAAAGGCATTTTATTGATTTTTTGGAATATCCAAAATAAAATATTCGAGATAGAAATAAAAATCAAAACAAACGGAAAGGTCTAATCAAACAAAGTTTTATTTTCTAAATAGCCTAGTCTAGACTCAGACTCACTCCTCGATCTCAGTCAGAATAGCATAACGCTTCGCTTTCTCCTTGCGCCAACATGCTTTGATCTACCAGTCAATGAACTCTAGAAGCTTGTTATAATCACCATCTAGAATTAACATCGCTCTAGTGAAGTCTCAAATCCAACCTCTAAGAACGAATTTAGCCACTTTTCATTCACAGTAGTCACCTCAAAAAGTGGACCATCTAGGGGCACATATTGATCATGTCCCATATGTTGAAGAAGAACCCCGGTAGCCTGATACCATGTCACCTCCTTAGGCTAAACAGATACACATGCTTGAATCCCTTGCTCCGAGGCATGAAACGCTTGACCCCATACCAGTCTAGTCTCCAAAGCATGCTAGAAGGGCCCAGCTCCATCAGCTAATTGACCTAGTCCTTCTCAGTAGGAAAATGGATGGTAATAGTCCTAGATGAAGAATAGTCCCTTTGAACAGGAGCTGGTACAATTTTGAAATGGTCTCTTAACCAAACTAAAAATCAAAGCAAAGCATAAGGGTCATAATAGTCTTATAAACAACTAAACTCAATCAGAATAAATAAAAATAGGTACCTTGAGCAGAATGGAACTAATGGTCCAAGCCTCTCGAGATTTGTAGTAACAATCGTGGCTCAGCAGTGTTTCAGCCAAAATCATGTCTGCATTAGATTTCCCTTCACCCATCTAGGGTATCATCTCAGCCACCCTTACATCACCCCATCCAACTGGGCCCACAAAAATATAGCCAGCTGTCAAAGCAAACACATAGGCTTTCAGCCTTCTAGCTGACCAAACCAGATCATCAGAGTCATCCCAAAACATGTCAACTACAGTAAATAGGTTCACCTAATCATCTTTCACTAAACCTGAAGCATCTTCAATACTCAAATCCAACAAATTCCTGAACGAATTAAAATACCTGACCTTCTCAACTAGAACAGCCAAGTCAGCCTAGGGGTTACAACCCAAAAAAGCTGAAAATTCCTTGAAAATTGGGCACATCTCATCCATACCAGCTCCAAAATAGAAAAAATGATCAATTGGATCCCAACACCTGATGCAAGCATCCAAAAAATTCCAATCTATTTTCTACGCCTCTAAGCATCGGCAAAGCACTCATGTTGTATCTTTTGATGTTGATACATTTCACTTGGGTTAAGTTTTTGCACCATCCATGCATCATATGACTGAAATGTGACTCCATTTGTGAGGCAAAATGCAAAAAGAAGCTGAATTTTTTGTTAAAAATATGTTTCCTTGTGATTTTTTGAATAAAAATAATTTTTTGTAGGATATATATAGTGGCACAAAAATTGAGGTAGAAAATGAAGTTTGGAAGGTCGAGCATGCGCCCCAGGCGGCCAGCGCATGCGCCAAGAGTCAGGCGCATATGCCTAAAGACTGGAGTATGCACCAAGTGATTGGCACATGCGCCAGAAGCCAGATGTATGCACCAACTCCCAGGCACATGCGCCATTGCTCAGGCGCATGCACCGACCAGCACGTCATCTTAGCCCGACTCGACACTCAGTTTTGACTCGATCTAATTCCAATTTTCATGATTTTCAGCCAAAATACTTTCAAAAATTCAATTTCTCAAAATAAAATTATTTTCTAAACATAAAATCACAACTAAAAATGAAAATTTTTCATAGTTCAGAAATACAACAAGTAAAAATATAGGAAATTTTTTACAAAGGACCCGCAATGGGGCCATACCTAGTTAGTCAAGCATGCATCCTATTCATCATTCACCCTCCCCTGACATCTCCTCTTCATGAACTATCGCTCCAGCATCACCACCCTGAGGAATGTGCCTCCTGACCCGCGCAAGACTCCCTTCGGCCCTCGGTAACACTCAAAGCAGATAGTGTGGTGCTCAAGGAAAATAGAGTCTGCATATGAGGATCATATCCCTGGCCATATACTGCAGTGGGAACATGCAAAAAAAAATACCAAAATTCTGAGAGAACACAAAAATCCCAAAAAGAAAAATAAAAAAACTCACTATCAGTGGCAGAATATCTAGCTCAAAGCCTGCCATGCCAGGAAGATACTCGTTGCCTACAAAATGAAATCCCAAAAGGAAGAATCCCTGAGGTTGGCTCAAACTGGAAGGCATAAATGATGTAGAGGCACCCATCCTTGAGGCAGCTGAAATGGTACTGGGCATGCCTCGAGTAGAGGGGCGGTTGGCCTGACCACGGGGTCTACACCTTGGAGTCATAGCGAAAGAAACTATTAGAACATAACCTGGTCTAGCAAAAAGCAGATGCCCACCTCTCATCAGGCGAGTGGAAATAAACTCATGATAAGATCCCTGAACAGTGTACTCCTATCTAGGCTTCCCAACTCTTCATAACTCATAGTAGAATGCCTTAATAGGACTCCTTATAATGGAAGGAGGATCAGCTGGTATAGACATACTTAAGGTCGTCTAGGCTACAACTCGCTCACCTAAGTAAAACTCAACGACCTCAGAGGATCCCAAGGCAATCCACATTTTAGTATAAGAGATGCGCAAGGCAAACAAATCCACATCTCCTAAGACACCATAGTTGAAGGGTGCCCATATGACTTGAAAGCACAGTCAAAATGTCAAAATAAATAAGCAGATAAAAAGGTGAAGCTATTCAAAGCATACCTTAGTGACCATAGCGAAAATCTCTCTATACTAAAAAAAAAGAAGAAGTCAACCTGGGGAGCCGCCCAAGACTCCTTGTACCTCATCCTCCCTATCGGGAGCAGAATATCACACTACAAGAAAATTGATCAAACAAGGCACTTCAAATAAGACATTTTTTTTTTTAAAATCCCTATTTTTATTTATATTTATATTTTAAAATAATAATAATAAAAAAGAGCTATAATCTATTTTTTCTTTCTCTAATATTATTAATAATTTAATAGCCAACTCAAACATGTATATACATAAATAAAAATATGGAATTTTTTTAAAAAATACCATATTTGAAGTGTCTTATTTGATCTATTTTGTTATGGTGTCATCTCTAACAACGATCCTAGGGATAGGAGCCGGAATGTGTGCAAAGGCCCAAAGCTGCAAAAGACAAAGTTAACAAGATTTGAAAACAAAGCTCAAGAAAAATAAAAAGGGAAATACTGACCTCTTAAACTATCTAAGTGGCATGAATGCATGTCCCATCAGTCTTGGATAGCATACCCATCCCTCTATAAGCCATAGCTAATGCAGCACCAGTCCAGTCATATTGGCCGAGCAAGCTCAAGTCGAACAGTGAAGCCATCACTTTCAGATCAATGTATCCCTTCTCATTATACAAAAAAAAATGGTAGAAAGGATGATCAACAAGGACACTCTAGCACACTGATCAACAGAGAAGGATATCAGATCCATTCTCCTCAGTAACCCAAGCATCCAAGACTTGAAAACCATCCTTTTAGAGTTGCAAGTAGGCTCTGCCCCGAAGAGATTAGGCAAAGTATGAAGAGGCCACATGCGAGCATAAAAAACAACATGCCTAGACCAAAACTACATATCTGTCAGGCAAGACCACTCAAGGGGAGTCATGGTCATCTCTCCCACATGCAAATGAAATGTGTTGGTGGTCAACCACCACCTCTCAGCCAAGACAAAAATAAAGTTCCTATTAGGGGAACAGTCAATGTCCAGACTTATCCAGCCAAACAGATGAGTCGGTGAGATACGGACACACACATTAGCATCCAACAGGTAAAAATCCTATCATTCCTATTCTCTTATTTTATATTTGCAAAAGGAGTGCATAAAAAAGGTGTGTAAAAAAGAGAGCATTGAAAAAAAATAAAATAAGTGAAAAAAAAGAGTGCTTTGAAAAAAATAAAAAGTGCGTAATAAAGAGAGCATTAAAAAATAAAATGAGGGGAAAATAGAGTGCTCAAAAAATAATGAAAAGCATGAAAAAAAATATAAAGATAGGTCAAAAAAATAAATACCATTAGGTAGTCGTGCCAACTACAGTGCTCCTACCTATTTTGCAAGAGATTGGGATTCGGGACAACCTCAGGCTCCAGATCCGCCATCAGGGGAAGGTTGTCAGGAAATAAATCGGCAACCTATATAGTCTCATCACCCTTAGAACCGAACAAATTTGTAACAGTCTTAGTGTTAGCAGCCGTCAACTCTGCGTCCAACGCCGTAAACAACTCCTTCTGAGTTGCAGAAGCCAGTAGTATCCATAAAGTATTTGGCTAGACTACTCTTTGAGAGGAACAAAAGCAAGAAGAAGAGAAGATGTGAAAAAATGCAAGCCCTCTTTATAGGAAAAATTAATTGGTCCCTCACCACTAATGTGTTCACACTTATCAGATCCGCCTTTGACTCAAAATGAATATGCTAAGGGGGGAATTTGGGAACCTATAATTTTACACCATTAAATCCGACCTATCAATATGATCCCATAAACTCATATTGTACTCAAATCAGACCTCAAACGAACTCATAAAGTGTGAAAAAATGAACTGAATTTGACTGGACTAGAACTGTAGACCAGACGAGCAAGCCTAGGCTCTGGCGCAAGGGCCAAGCACCCGGTGCATGAGCCAGAGGCATGGGCTCGATTTCTAATAATTTTGGCATAGTTTTCTATAAATTTGACTTCTTGGGTCTCCATTTCAAAACAAATTTTGACAGCAAACCTCTATAGAAATTCCTACTAAATTTCTAAATTCCCAAATCTCTATCGAAATTTCCACTAAAAATCGTAATTAACTCCATAAGCATTTTCAGACAGTTTTCTCCGAACATAACGGAGACCCAATCCAGAGTAATCAAGCCCTCCGAAGCTCTGGTTCCACATCCCAGAAAGTACAAGGTAGTAATCCAATGATATTGGTATCCATTTCTCCTTTTCAATTAAAATCCTAAAAAATTGATTTTAGGTAATTCACATCTGTTCAAAATCATTTTTTAAATCTAAATTAAATTGATTAAAGCCTATCCGATTAATTATTTCAATATTAAAATGAATTAGCTTCTAAACACACAATCACCAATCCACTTTTCAAAACAACACCCACCCTTCGCAAGAAGGGAGAATGACGTGGGGTTTGATTCTTATTTAACGGGATACATTGGCAAGCCATTCTAAGGCTTTAACTCCAAACCTTTTTTATTTTATTTTATTTTTTAAATTTATCTATTTTAATTGTTTATTTATTTTTATATGTAAATCGCTTGTTTTTATTTTATTTTCATTGTTATTTTATATCTGTTTTGTACAATATGTTATTTGGGGATTGTGTTTTTTTTTTCCAAATCCTTTAAACTCAAGAAGGGATCCCCTTTATACCTTTTGCTATTTTGGATGTAATTTTATTTATTATCATTTTTTTCATTTTAGATTTGCAATTTGGAATGTGTGCCTTCCCTAGTACCCTTTCGGGCTAGAGGAAGGGCACCTGTTTGTTTTTATGCTTTTATCGCTTTTCTATTATTTTTGTCGTTCATGCCATATATCTTGTTCATGTATCATTTTTTGTAATTATTTTATCCTATTCATGCACCATTATAATATGTAATGCATACAAAAAAATCGTTTTTAACCAAAACTGTGTGATATTTAAGCAAAAATTGTTTAAAGGAAAATGAATCGTTTTCTAAAATCAATATTTTTTAGAATTGTTAAGAAAATGAACTATTTTTTCTAAAAACAAATATTTTGTATCAATCACGAGCCCCTGAATCCATCCTTTGGTTCGAGACTCTTCTTTTCTTAAAAATTAGGCAAAATCATTTTCAAATGGAATTAATCGATTTCTTAATTGCCCTAAAAAAAACATATTTTTCTAAAAATTAAGTGGCAACCCACATTAACATAAGATGCACCCAACGGGCCTATAAGGAGTTCACTTAAAGTGGGAATCTGCCCAACCGACGCCATGCGCAATTTGACCCGATGCGGTTGGTTTCCTCATATTGAAAGAAGCCGGAGGTATGGTGTTGGCCTGCATTGCGGACGAGGCCTCATAGACACCCTCATATACGTCCGAGATGTGGTTGCGCCAGTGATGGAAAAGATTAAACTTCAAAGCTTCAATTTTGGAGTTTTCTAGGAGAACGTGGTGAAGGATGAAATACGAGCCGCACAACGAAAGCGAAAAAAGCGAATCAAAAATATGATGTGACTCGGTTTTTTATTTTCAAAACTTTTTATAAAATCAATTACCATGCCAAAACTCTTTTAGCATGGTTGGTTTAGTTATTAATTAAACTCTTTAATAAATACCTAAACCTACATTTGGACCCATATTCAAATCAAGGATACTTAACCAATTATTGTGCAAAACACAATAGCAACAAAGAAGGGATTAGATGTATGATATACCTCAACTCCCTCCTTCTTTTAGCTACTCAAGTGCGAAGCCTCTAGCTTGACTCACACTGAAGCTTTTCCAAAAGCTTGTGTCTCCTTGTCTATTTAAAGAAGCTTGAACCCTTTCTTGGTTGCCAAATGTTTGGTTCTTACTTCTTAGTTGTGAACTTGAGACTCTTTAGGGATTTGCTTGGACTTTAATCTCCACACACTCTCCTTCTCAAGGATTTAGAAGTAGAGTTTATAGTTGAAGAACTCTTCTTCAAAAATAAACTCCCTTTCACTAAAATGGTGTGTTGATTTGAACTTTCTCTCTCTAACTCTTAGAGAGCTTCTGTCTTTTGCTCAATGGAGAAAATGATTAATAGTGAATGGTTCAAATCTCTTAGGGAAAAATATGATGAGCTATTGCTCTTATACCAATGGCCTAGCTTTCCTTTTCCTTAATTTAGGGAGAAAAATAGGAAAT
>CAOJBK010519802.1:0-12507 GCA_948294925.1 Codiaeum variegatum | reverse complement strand
AAAGAGAGAAGCTCTTTTGAGTATCTTAAACTTAAACTGTGTTTGCGTGAGTTTAAATCAAGTTCAATATTATCATTTACATTCACGAATGAAAAATACAAAAAGAGCATGTAATTTAGATGTTAAAGTACTCCTCATCTTAGTATTTGGTGTAGGATTAAACTATCGTCTAAAAAAATAGTAGTACTTTCTATTATGTATTATTTAATAAATGAGAATGAACTATCACAATATATTATCGACCTATCTGTTAAAACATCAAATTCATATAAAAGAGGGTATTTATGGATGAGCTAGTGTGAAACTATTTAACTTAACTAGATATTTCGATACTAATATTGTACATATAGTTACTTTAAAATTCTTGAATTAGTATTTTATCACTCTTAGAATCTTATCCAACATACTCTGAATTAGTCGAACTAATTTTAGATATTCAATGAAATATGACATTTTATATTCAATATTTTTTTGTCTAAATTTGATAATTTTATAATAAAACTAAAATATTATGTGAACATTTTTATCCATAAAACATCTATATTTTATTCACAAATACATTGAGCCATGATTCATCACATACAAATAAAGTCTTAATTAACATAAACCCACTAATCCCTATCCAGGACAAGGACCCCCTCCACAAAGGTGGGGATTAAATTCTTAGTAGTACTTGGTATAAGATTATGCTCCCCATTATCCAAACACATCCTTTATTAATTACTAGACCCCGCCAATTCCTCACCAATAACTACCCCAACCAATCACCTTCTTCCACGTATGCCTGACCCCACTAACAGCTTCCCGCGCGTGAATAACTAATTTTGCCTCGGTACTACAGTTAATTAATTACACACTCAGAGAAACCACCAGTTGTATTCCTGATCAACGGTTGATAATCATTCATCATAGAATCAACACTGAATATTCAAATCCAACGGTTTATATTTAATCAACCGAGTACACTCGTCAACATTCTAGTGTCTCTAGTCAACATTGCCTCGTTAAAATACAAATTTTCAGATGCTTTCTTCACTCGTCTTTTCCTCTGTAAAAGCTCTCTCAGTAGCTTTTGTCACTGTGTGCTGGCTTGAGAGCTTTGTTTACGAGAGCGAGGAGGATATTTTGGTCATTTAGCTACTTAGTTATCTGATTTTCAGGTGTATTTTAGCTGGTTTTAATGGCGGAGAGCTAGGGTTTGGGAAATGGATAGCTCGTGGCATATAAAATGTGGCTCGACATTGCCGTCGTCGGTGCCAGTCGTGGCTTCGTCGGCTTCACAAGAAGGTCGAGATCAGGTAATGCCGCATTGAATGTTTAGTGCTTTTTCGATTTTGATTTATTAGCATGTAAATGTTATGAACTCGGGTTTATGAAGAAATTTGTATGTATTGTTGAGAAATTGCATTAGATTTTTTCACTGTTTGTTATATTCCATTGCATGTAGCAAAATAGTCACTTGCATGAATTGAAGTGATTCAAATTTTGCTAATGTGTTAATGATCTCTCTGTTTTTATTGTTTGATTCAAGTTACTGTACACTTAGAATGCATTTAGTTGGTCACAACGCGATTTAATGTAATTATTGGATTTCAATGTAATTTTTGTTAGACCTATTGTACAGGATGGAATCTGCTCAATCTTTGTTTAGTTAGCTGGAGTGGTGGCTCCATATATATAGGAACTAACTCAGTTATATATAATTTGATCTTGTATCTGATTGAAAATTCACAGCAATTAATAAAAATATCTTTTGCCTTATTACTCATCTATGCTTTATATGTTTCAGAGCTCTACTGCCATTAGAGCAGATCATGATATCTTTCCATTCTGTAGAATAGGTCTAACAAATTTGTACTAGAAATGCATTTGATTATATTATATTATATGTCATTATGACCAAGCAAAGGAATCCTAAGAGGCATGATTTTGATTTTTAATTTTTTATGTTTTGGCTAATTATAGATGGCGATTAATTCCAGCCAATATGTTTACTCACACGTTGGACAAGATTTGATATCACAAGTTCATGGAAAGATGCCAGATCCTGCATTTCCTAGCTTTGCTAACTTAAGTTCCTGTAGTTCGAGTCAAGCTGATTTAAGCAGTTCCTTTCTAGCGCTCCTATCTGGGCCTTCCTCTCTTTTACATTTTGATTTTCAGGAATTCTCAAATTCAAAACCATATATTAATTATAGTAAAATGCCGAGGGAAATTGGTAATATTAGTTCTAGTCCTACTGGAAGTCAGTTTCAATTGACATCTAATGGAATATTATCAGAAAATGGAAGCTATCAAAACCTACGAAGTGGAGGTGATCTTTGTTCAGTTGTTTCATCGAGGGCTGTAGCTAGTGCTAATTCTGTTTTTCAAAATGGCATTCCAGCTGCAAACATTACACTTCAGGGTTCAGACCTGACTAAAACCATTCATCATATAGTTAATAGTAATGAGAAAGTGAAGGATTGTCCTTCTCTGAATGGGGAATGGCGTGGTACACCTATCATAAATACTATAAACCTGCAGAATGTGAACGATCAAGTATCGCAGAGGGAAGCATTAGAAGCAGAGTATTATGCTTTTAATAATTCATCTGCTTCTACAAGCGGATGCCCTCTTGTGTTTTGCTTGGACAGAAGTAAGTGATCTGTACTAGTCATTCTTGATTGTTAGTTGATATGCCAATTTGAGATGCTATGCCTGACCATTGTATTTGATTAACATGAAAGGTGGACATCTACTACTTAGCAATACGGGACTTCTAGGAATTCTTTGCTCATGCCACTGCTTCCACATGTCTGTTTCTAAATTCTGTGAGGTAAACAAATTTGTAGTTTGTCTTTTTATCTGCTTTCTGGTTGAATGCATTTAAACAACATTTGAAATGTTTCGTGCTCTGATATCTATTTTATTTGCTTTTCTTTTATAGCATTCAGGATTATGGAATGTTTACCCTGGAGATGCTGTTCATATGGAGAGTGGAGAGACAATTGCTCAATGGCGTAAGCTTTATTTCCAGAGATTTGGGGTATGTTCATATTGCATGCACCTTTTATTCCACATGTACAAACTCGTCTGTTTATATGCATGTACATGCTGAAAAACTTGTGTGCTTACTGCAGATTTGTTAATTTGTAGGTAATTATGCTTATTTTCCTTTTTCCACCCTTTTTAAATTTTATAGCACTATAAACTTTGGCGCTTAAATGCAGTACTCAATCAAACTAATTCAACATGTTCCAACTAATTGAAGCATATGATAACCCTCTATGATCAGTGAGGAATATGGTCAACCTCTTTGAGTAAAAAAAAGTCAATCTAATATGAGGATTCTTCTCCAAGTTTTCACTTTATGTTAATTTCCATTACTAGAACCAATTTTTTGCTATATGATCGTGCTTGTAATAAGTGTGATGTTCTGTCGATTTTTGGTGCCTGATTGCCAAACCTTTAGCATAGCAAGGAAATCCTGGTGAATTTCTTGCACTGAATTTGTCAGTAGTGTTATTGTGTTTCTTTAGGAGCTAAAATAGCAGTTGGGGATAAAAAGTCAAGAAGGAAACTATTTACCACAAAATTGATATTCTCATGAGTGTGAGAGACGTTTTTCATTCAAGGAAGTTGAGAAAACATGTAAGGGTTGCTTGGTTATTATATGACCAAATTCTGCAGATTGGCATGTAGTGACGTGTATTTGATTTTCCTATTCCATGCTCCACTTCACTTGCATGTTATTTCTGTGAAACCTATATTCATATATGGATTGTTCACATAGGCACTCACATAAGTTTGCTCCTCTTTATGTTGATGCTATTGAACCTTGATTTTTTCATCTAAATAGTAGCTTGTCATAGACTGGTTGGTGATGTATCTTGTTGGCATGTGTTTGAAGCAACGAGAACTCTGGATGGTGATGTTTTTATGATGCTTTAGATCAGGGTGCCAGAAGATCAGAGTGGGTGGGACTGGCCTGAAGGATTGTCATTGACTGCTAGTTTATTGAAATCTGATGTGTCTATGTCCAACATGCCCAAGAATTCTGACTGCAGTAATCTGGTTGGTGCATCTAGAGATTTAGCAAGATCGAGGCAGTCTTTGGCTGAAGTTTTTCCAAAGAACTTTCCTGCAGACCAGAACTCAATCGATGCTGCTTTGGATGATAAACAACAAAGGAATAGTCAGGATGGTAACAAATTTTATCTCAAGGGTTTAGTTGCCAGTTCACAAAGCAATTCATGCAGGATGGGGGGTAACCATGTGACTGATTGCTCAATCTCTAGGTGCTTGACAATGCCAAAGTTTGCTGGCAGGGGAACAGAAAATGTCTGTGAGTCTATATATATGGATGCTATCATGAAGAGTGGAAGTTTGGCAACCACTCATCGAACCCTGCAAAATCATCAAACTCCTGTTAAAATTTATGATGCTAGCAGAGGTAAAGATGCACTGCATGGTGCTAATGTAGACAAAGATGCTTCTCTTCCTTCAAGCATGGAGTTGAAGCTTGGACAACCGAATCAGCTTAATCAGTCTCTGGGAGGTCTAGTTCTACCAGTAATAGGTCAACCATTACAGAGGCCATCTCAAGAGCAGTTGTTTCATAACGGTGCAGTGGCCGGTGGGACTTTCTTTCTGCTCAACTATCTGCATCATGTGCATTAATATATTATTACTGCATTCATCGGTTCATTGTTTTTTTTTTCTTTTTCGTTTTTTGAGCTAGTAGTTGGCTGATGACCGTTATTCCTTGAATGTCACAGTAACCAGTTGTAGGGGAGAGAAGGAATCCAGACTGCATCTTCCCTGTGCTACTGGCATGTCCAATTCCTCCTTAAGAAGGGAACAAGATCGGTTGAATTATGGGAACTCTGCTGTTAATAATACCGTGGATGCTGCTAAGTCAGAACTACTCAAGGGAAACATGACTACGGCTTCAGTGGTTTCACTATGTAAACATTATGCTTTACCCGAGGGGAACTCACATTCTAAAGCTACTCACAATTTGCCCCATATCAGTGAGCATGTGAGGCGTGAGAGGCAGCACAGTGAATCCTATGCTGACAAGTGTGACCCTATTAATGTTCACTGGAATGGTGGGGATGGGTTAGATAGGCAACATATGTTCCCTGAGTCAGGTTTTCACAGACTTGCAGACGAGGATAAAGAGGTGGGATACATTGGTGGTAACTCATGCACGGGAACAGCTTCAGGGTCTAAAATGCACATGTGGGTGGAAAATCCAAACTCTTTTACTGGAGTTGTGGCTGGAAACAGCTATTCTGTATTTCCACTCATGCATGACAAAAACTGTTATTCACATCATGTGTCTAATGTGCCACCAGGTACATCTGACACTGGAAACTTTTCCTGCTGTATCGAGAAAGTGCCTTGTCTTGGAAGTAGTGGGCCTATAGATAATATGCATCTTAGATCTAAGGGGTCATCCACAGATTCTAGGCGTGTTCTGTCATTACAGTCCTTGTCTACTTCAACTGCCATTCCACAGCTGACTCCAGCCATGCCTAACCAAGAGAGCATTGCTATAAGAACCCATTTGCAGGATGACAATCTAAGACTGCTTGCATTGGAGCAGATATTGGAGTTATCCAAGCAACAACATGCACTGTCTTCCCTAGGAAAGAACCTGGAACTGGGGAAATGTAGTAATTCATCTAATGTCAAGGTACAACATTCTTTTGTTGAACAATCAACACCTGAAGAACGAATGCGTGCACATAACTTTAATAGGAAAAAGGACCTTTCTATAGATGCTTTGAAATTGGACCAATCCAGAAATATGGTGAATAATGTTGATAAGTTCACATCTGTGACAGGCAAGTGCTCTGTTTGAATTTAATTCTTGAATTCCAATGGGCAGACAGTATGACTCTTTTCATGATAGTTTTTTCTTCTACCAGGTTTGAACAGGTGGTGCAATTTCTCGATGCTGACCCAGGGAATGCCAGCATATTGTAAAGAAATTGGCATGCAGTGTCCTCTTTCTCAGAATCCTGTTCAATATGAGCAGGCCTGTCTGAGGTTGGTTTAAAGAATGACATATTGAACTTAGATCATTTTGTTTTGTTATGTATCTCTTTTTTTTTGGAAGTGAATTTGTTCGATGTAATGATTTGAGGCCTTTTACTGCTAATTGTCTTTGTAGTCTTGTCCTTGTTCACTAAATTTGTTTTCCATATAACTTTGTTGGTAGCATCTCTAAAATTTGTTTCTATTGATATAGCCAACTTTTGTAAGTGAATAGTTGGTGAATAAAAGCTATGTTTCCACAAGTTCTTAATAATTTTGAATTTTGAAGTAGCAGATCTCCGCAGGTGAATTTTCTTTAAGGTGCCTAACATTTTTTTGATTTACTGATATTACAGGCTTGGTAGATGTCAAGATGATGTTGCTTATTCAAATGGGCATGAAAACTGTTGTCAGAGAACACTTCATTTTCATTACAAGTGCAACTGTGCAGCTCATACATGTATAGGAGGACAATGCACTTTAGCATGTGGGAATCCTCCTAATTCCTCAAGAGAACAAACAGGAGGTGTCAGTTGCCAAATATGTGCTAAAGATCACATTTTTCGAAAAGAAAATGCAGTTTCTTTTGATCAATGTGGATCCCTAAAAGGACAGCTTCCAAGGAACATCAATTTTTGTGCTTCTCAGTGGAAAGATGTGCCAAGCAAGGTGAAAAGGGTGTGTGAGGTGGCTTGTGTAAAATTAGATGGAAGAGAACAGGACTTAGGTCAACTTGAAGATAGTGCTACTAAGTGTTCAAATGAAGCAGTTCAATCAGTGTCCTTTTTCAAAGAGAAAGACATGTCAAACATGTCTTCTGGTTGCTCTGCACCTGCTGTTACTCAGGCATCAATTGAGGTTACTAATGCAGATTCTTCAACTGTTGGTGGGAGTAATGGACGTGTAAACAATCTTATAGTTGATGAAGGGTCAGGCATTGATAAATGCTGGTCATCTGATGATGCCTTTGAAAGTGACAGAAGTGCTGATTTTTATGGTTCTAGTTGTAAGACAAGCCTGAGTAAAGAAGGATCTGGTAAAGCTGGTTGCAATAAATTAGCACGCAGTCTTCTTGATGAGGTTAAGCTTATGAATTCTCTGACTTGGAATAAAGGACTAAATATAAATCACAGTTGGACTACTGCTTGTGGTAAAACCAATCAGTCACAAGAGTCTCCGAGGGTCTTGAAAACTGGGAAGAGAAAGAGAGAAATGGAATTGAAGATGTTGGATCCATTTTTATGCACTGAACCTCATGCATTGCACGGCAAAAATTCCGAGTGTGATGGGATTGCTGACAGGTCCTGTTTAACAAAAAATCTACAAATGATTTCATCTGGTCCAGATTCATACTGCACTAGTGCTTATGTTAAACTTAATCCCAAACAAGGGAACTCTGCATTAACTGTCGCCAAAGCTCGTAAAGTTGATCTTCACCGACTTTATAATTCTGGGGATGGGGAAAGTGATCATGACACCAAAACAAATCAAAATGACAAATCTGGTAGAAAGAAATTCAAAGGCAGTCAGACTGTTGAGAGTTATTTGCAGTTTCAGATGCAAGAACCAACTCTGGGAGTCGGTGGAAAAGGTGTGAAACATGATTCAGTAAATTGTATCAAATCTTGTTCAAGGTGGCAGGTAAATCGTTGTTTTAGAAAGGAAAAGCCTGTTGTATGTGGGGAGTATGGTGAAATAATCAATGAAAATATGATTGGAGAAATGACAAAGCCATTTAAAATTGTTTCACTTGATAAGGTTCTTAAAGCTGCTAGAAAATGTTCACTCATCCAAAACTGTAAACGTGGAATAACTTCCTCAAAGGGCTGGGAGAGAAGAAACTTTAGTAGGAGTAATCCATGCTTTGATAAATTCTCTGATTTGAGTAAAGAGCGAGAAAATAGGAGAAATGGTACTTTGGTGTGTGCAGAGATGGATACTGACACTTCTTCGGAAGAAAGGGGCCTTGCTTTTGCCAGTGGGGACGAGCAATCTGCTGATGATTTTTTGATGCTGGAAAAGAGAGAAGATGAAAGTGGGAAAGGTGATAGCTCCCTGGACTCTAATGTTCATGCTTGTTCAAAACCAAAGTATAAGGAAACTCGTAAACGCAGCCTTTATGAGTTGACATTAAAAGGTAACACAAATCTTTGCTTACGTTTCAAGCAATACTTTTTTCCCTTAATTCAACCAAAGAAATAATTAGCGGAGCTGTAAGTTCTAGATTTTTGCCCGACAGAGGAAAACAACTTTCTGAAGATTGATATGACATTATTTTGACGAGCTTTTACATAGATTATTGACACATTCATAATGGTAAATCACCACAACAGTGACACACTGAAATGGTTGATACCAGCAATTTTCCAAATAATTGCAATAAGTTGTCACACTTTCACTGCAATGCATTGTTTCTGTGTTTGGACCCGATTTAAAACCTTGTGACATATTAAATGTGGACTGCAGCCACCCTTTGATTTGAACTCTTTGAGAGGCATCACATGCATTTATTTTATATTATGAGGTGCTATGAGAATATCCGATCTTCTGAAGAAAATGCATGGAATAACCAAACAATTATTTATACTGAATGTAGTACCCATTCAAAGCACAAAAGTTGCTCTAAGAACAATTTATGCACTTGTGTTGGATTGGGGGCCATGTTGTCAGAATATTTCAACCAGAGTTTTGTTTGTTTGACCTGTTAAGAAAATTATGAACTAGTGGGGCTGAAGATAAATGTATTTATTATTGTGACAATGATATTGAAAATAATTTGGTCTTTAAAAGCTGTGGTGTTACAGTTAAATTTCAAAAAACAGTACCATTTTTTTGGGGAAAAGAATAGCATCCATTTTAATAAATAAGTACAATTAAAATAGAAAAAAATTTGGAAACTGCAGTACCAACATGTGAACCTAACTTGCTGTTATTCATGCCTCACTCTTCTCTGTTTTGTGAGTGAATTAGAGGTCAAACTAAATTAGAGTTGAAATGGATGCTGAAATTGCCACATTTTATTTGACATGCCTTGATTTTAATTTGGTCTATACTCATTGTGTCTATTGCTTATTTTATTTCCATTTTTTCTTATATCTTAAAGTTTTTCTCAGCTTATAATTGGTGCTGCCTTTGCTATTGGTGTTTATTCTTTTTCAGGAAAGTATCTTAGTCCTACAATGGTTTCACAAAAGAAAATTTTCAAACATGCACCAAAAATCAAGTTGGGAAAAATTCCAAAGAATTCTGATAAAAGTCACATGCATGGATCATGGAAAGTTGATGCCAAAAGGTGAGCTAGCAAGTTGATGATGACTGATTGGTTATTCTAATTTTTCTTTTATACTTTTGTAGCTATAGAAATTAGTTTTATTCTGGAGATAGTAAGTTGAGGTGCTTTGTATTGAACACTTTGATGTTAATTGGCCATGTCAGATATTTTAGAGAACAAGAGCAACTTTCTTTTACAGACACGGATTCATTCTGCTGTGTTTGTGGAAGCTCAAACAAAGATGAATTTAATTGCTTATTAGAGTGTGATCGATGCTTAATCAGAGTATGTAGCTGTTAGATAGTTTCAAGTCCAATTTCTTCCCATTGTTTTTGTCAATGACTTTATCACACTGATTAAGTTTCTCAATAAGTAGGTACATCAAGCTTGCTATGGTGTTTCTAAAGTTCCTAAAGGTTACTGGTACTGCAGACCTTGCAAGACAAGCTCAACAAATATTGTAAGAAATTTTATGAGTGATCTAGTGCAAAATAATGTATTTGTCTTGATCACAAAAGAATTGGTGAATTTTTTCTTGCATGTGCTTCTTCTATAATTGGTGTAGAAAGTGTTGCTGTAAAAGTTCATAGAAATGTAAAAAGAAAATTTGCCATGGATTTACTTCCTTAGTTCCATGTTCCTGTTCTATTCCCAGTTGGCATTTGTGTTTTTCCCATCCCTTTCATGTTAAAGCTGTGGGAAACTTGCGATTGTGAACATATCACTAACCTGCAAGTTTAGAAAGCTAACGTGCCACTCATGAGTTTTGTTTGATCTGCACTCTGTAGTTTTTAAAGGATAAAGGTTGAATTTACCTCGTTAACTTTTCTCAAATTTCCAATTAAAGACAAAATTAACTTTTTGTCCAATTAACTCCTTTACCTTGTAATTTTGGTCAAATTAATCCAATTGAATAGTTTAAATAGAGAGTTTGACCTAATTGGAGTGATTTGGTTCAGAATTGCAAGTTTGGAGAGTTAATTGGATCTAAAGTTAATTTTGAACTTGATTGGACATTTGAAAAAAATTTAGGGGGAAAATTGAATTTTCATCCTTTTTTTAAAGGTGAATGCTGATGACTTGTAGTATGAAAGAAAGCCTGATTACTTATATTTACCTCGACTGGTGGCATGTTACCTGTTGTGAGAACATTTAGTTCCTTTTTTCGTATTGATAGGTGGTGTTGGCAATCTGAAATCACTTCTGGTAATTTCACAAACTAGATAATCCTACATTAGAGGCTTTGTGGTCTTAATTCAAGAAGGTTTGGTGAAGTGTAAGATGGAAATCTGTTTGGAACCCTTTGCAGTACTATGGAGCATATAGACCAAGAAGAACTGTTCTTACTTTAAAAATCAATTCTTGTATTCATACTCAACTGCATTTGTCAATTTTGTAAACAATGTTCATTTATCAGCTCTTCTATCAAATGTGTTTTCTGATTCTAACATCTCTCTTGTTCTAACCTTTCAGGTTTGTGTTCTTTGTGGTTATGGTGGTGGTGCTATGACTAGAGCACTTCGGAGTCATACAATTGTGAAAAGCCTTTTAAATACTTGGAACCTTGAAAAAGAATGCAGGCCAGCCAATGCAACTTCTTCAGTTGAAGCTGTGCAAGATGACTTGAGCATGTTACATTTATCAGGAGGTGTACCAGAAAATAGTTCATGTCCTGTTTTAACGCCTGTAAATATTGATCCATCAACTTCAACAATTTGCAATATGGACGTGCAGAACCAATCGGATATAGTTCTAAATTCTCTGAGCCATGTTAATAATCTACAAATGCATAATAGTATTACTGCTGGAGTACTTGATTCATCTGTCAAGCAGTGGGTTCACATGGTCTGTGGCCTCTGGACACCTGGAACAAGATGTCCAAATGTGGATACCATGAGTGCTTTCGATGTGTCTGGTGCTCCACATCCTAGAGCAAATGTGGTAAGCTTTGAAATAAATGATAGTTGAACTCAAAATATATTTTTAGTATATGTTAGCCTGACCTCACGATGTTATGATTACATGGAATAGTTGTGCTAGCAGTTACTCTCGATTTTTTAAATTTCTTACATTCCAACTAATTTTTTATAATTGAATTGATAAAATGATGTTTGTGCTTTTTCACTACTTTAACCAAAGCCAAGGCATAATTTTTTATTCATGGTGAATAAGATATTAGATATGGCCAATCCTTATGGCTTTTCCAAAGTGCAAATTTTCAATATACAAAACAAGGGGATGTGTATAGTATGATGGTTTTGCCATGCAAATGACTGATTAGCTATCAAGATCCCGGGTATTATGCACCATTTGGCATCTTTTAAATCTTCTTTTATGTCAAGTGAAAAAAATCATATATATATTCAAGTAGGTTTTGGGGTGTGAAATTATGCTGCTTCATAATATCCTTTTCAAAACTTGTATTTTCTTAATTATTCTAATATTCAAGTAGGAATTTACTTTCTCACTTTTTCTTTCCCAGGTATGCTCTATTTGTAGTCGACCAGGTGGTTCCTGCATACAGTGTAGAATTGCAGATTGCTCTGTACAATTTCATCCTTGGTGCGCTCATCAGAAGGTCTGTTCCATTTGAATATTTGGGTAGCTGATCTTTATATTTTATCGCTGCCTTGATTTCACATCTGCACTTATGATTTTGTTAATTTGTTGTAGGAAGTAGGAACTATGTAGTGATGGACATTGGTTTTCAATCACTTAGATGCATCTATATGTATCCTGTGTAGAAATGATTAATTCTGCTATTCATTATGGTGTCCTCTACTAGCCTTTAACTTTCTTAAGTGTATTGGCTGTAGGGTCTACTGCAAAGTGAGACTGAAGGTGTTGATGATGAAAATGTTGGATTTTATGGAAGATGCGTACTTCATGCAACATGCCTAGCTAATGAATCTGTCTCTGATGCTACGATCATTGAAGCTGGCTGTGCAGGAGAAAGCTGTGCCAGGACTGAGGTAGTCCAAATGGTGTTTGGTTGAGGAAGTCGGGTTGTTTGTACAGTGCTATCCTTTGAACAGAGCAATGATTTTCTTATGTTTTACTTTTATACAAGGGCTACAAGGGCCGCAAACGAGATGGCTTCTGGCACAACATTAATGGTCAATCAAAAGGAAGGGGTGGATGCCTTGTCCAGCAGGATCAGTTAAATGCTTGGATTCACATTAATGGACCGAAGTCTTGTGTGCAAGGGC
>CAOJBK010519681.1:0-10784 GCA_948294925.1 Codiaeum variegatum | reverse complement strand
AAGGATCAAAATCTAAGGTAATTGGCTCTTTTAGATCTTTATTGGTGTGGATGAACTGAATGAATAAGAATTCAAATAAAGGATATACCGAAAACTTGGGTTGGATCTCCAAGATGGGTACAGTGTCTAGGACTTCAGATTTTCCCAATAGATTAGCCTTAATGATAATAATGCCACCTTTCAATAGGAACTTGACTCTTAGTGTACAGTAGATGGTATAGCTTTGGCCTAATGAATCTAAGGCCTACCTAAGAGCAAATTGAAATAGGATGGCAAATCAATAACATGGAAAGGGACCTTGAAAGTAGTCGGGCCTATGGTGACGGTCAGTGTAGCCACCCCAAGAACTTCTCTTTTAGAATTTTCATATGCCTTTACAATTTGATCAGAGAGGGTGAAATTAGTGGCAGTTAACCCCAAGCAGCTTCAACTTTAAGAGGGCAAACATTCAATGCAGACCTATTATCAAGCCATAGGGACAGTCTTCTCCCTTATGATGATGGTGATGTATAAAGCATCATTATACAGTCCCCCGGGTGGGATCTCGTTGTTTGAAAAAAAGATGGATGTCCCCTTTGTGGAACTGGTAATTGATGCCACCAAAGTTTCAGGAGAGAAGTCAGATGATGTCTGAGTTTGGATCAACACCTTACAAAGAGCTTTTTGATAAGGATAAGAAGACATGAGTAAATTCTAGATAGAGATGTTGGCTTGTGTCTTCTTTAGTTGTTTCAATAAGGGATCCTCTTCAGGTTCAAGAGTCCCTCTAGTTTGAACCATTGGTTGGCTCAAAGATGGAGTAGTAACAGGAGCTTGAGTGATAGTACCACTTCTGGTTATGACATTTATTTCCTTGCCCAAATGTCTTAAGTCGATGATGACACAATAATAGTCATTATGAATTGACCTCCCTAAGGAAGTTTAGCCAATTGGAGGTGAGCAACTTAGGGAGAGTGACCTTTCTAAGGAAGATTGATCGTTTCCAATGTAGTGATAATTTTCTTAGAGGCACCATATTAGTGATAAGATGAGTTAAATCACCTTCATCAAATTCATTTAGTATAGCAATAACATTGTCCTCAGGCAGGGAATTGGTGCCAATATTGATAGTAGGCAGCATGAGCTTATCATCATTAATGAGATCTTGAATTTTATGATGGAGAACCTTGAAATTGTTAGTTTTATGGCCTACCCCTCGGTGGTAGTCACATTTTTCATCCATATTAAAATTCTTTGGTAAAAGGTTTGGAATTGGCTTGGGCTCCAAAGGTTTGAAAGTGCCTTTCTCTATGTGTTGTCTTAAGAGATAACTCAGTGTTAATCCCCTTAGGTAGGTGAATTCCCTCTGTTGTATCTGGAGTGGCTTGTGGGCTGAGATTACATTAACTCTACCCTCTTTCTGATTACTTCTTATTTTCTTAAAGCGAGAGGATAAGGTCAAAGTTTCATCCTTGATGAGATCAGATTCAATCCCATTTTCGAGGCGTGTGCCAACAGAGACTAAGGATTTAAAGTCAGGGAAATATTATCTTATCATTCTATCTCGAAACATAGGCAATAAGTTTTTTACCACTATGTCAATTTGCTTAGGATCAGTTGGTTTGTTTACCATCTAGGAGGCTTTCTCCCTCCATCTAGAAATGAATGCAGAGAAGGTTTCTTTTGGTTGTTTTTTTGTGTCTCAAGATCTCTTCTCTTAATATTGACTTCTTAATTATAAGAGTATTGTTTTACAAATTCAATATAGATAGATTCCTATATCTGTTTCTTGGAACTATCCATTTGTATAAACTAAGTCAGAGCCACACTAGTAAGCGACTATTGGAAGAGCTGAGTAAGGAGCTCACCTTCTACTCCCAAGGGATGTAGTATCCCATTATAGATCCTTAAGTGAGTCTTTGGGTAGGAGGTGCCTTTGAACTTCTCAAAATGCGGCATCTGAAACTTAGGTGGAAGTCTTGCTTTGGGGAAGGGGCTCAATACCTTCACATCCAGGACCTTCTCTTTCTTCTTTAAAGCTTGCAAAGTCTTCTCCATTTCCTCATATTTTTCAGCCATCGTTTTGAGGAGTGGATGGTCCTCGACCCCTTTTAGGAAAGGATCCACAACATGGGTAGTTGGAGTGGTAATCCCACGATCTGGTTGTGGATTTAGGACAATGATCTCATTAGCTAAAACTTCCTTACCAGAGTTGGAAGAGGTAGACGTATGATTAGTGTGCTGGATCCTAACTTGAGTAAGAAAGGTTTGAACTTTTCCTAAAATAGCTTGTTCTTAGCTTTGCATCATGGCAGAAAAGGTTTACTGTTGGACTTTCACATTCTTCTTTTGTTTTTGCATAAATGTAACAAGTATGCCAGCAATGTCAGTTGGTGCAGGTGGAGTAGCAGGGGCAACAGGAGTGCTAGTGGTAGTGGCATCAGCAACAATGTTAGTAGGTGGGATATCTCCAGTAGACATTGTGACCTTTGGAAAAAGGAAAAATTGGGTATCAGCTCTTTTTAAAAAGAATGGGTAAGCTAGTTACAGGAAGGTAATTTTTGTAAGAAAAAGGGTGGGTGTTTAAAAGATTCAAGTTTTGTTTGGAATAATGCACTTTGTCCAACTTCAGTTTTTGGATGTAGTGATGAATGATGATGATAATAATATAGAGTTAATTAGGGTACACAGGACCTAAGGTCAACTCTAATCATTATATGATAGTTGGTGGTTTAAAGGTTCCCAATCGGTTAGAGGTATCTACCACATGTGAACCAAGGAGGCTCGCGTGGGTCAAGCGACTATATGTATCTCATTATTCCAACAGAAAGGATCAACTGGTGTGCCCTAAAGTTGGATGATTTCGCTATCGGCAAAGCAGTCCTAAGGAAGGAATCTCACTCAATGCTACTCTTTATCTAGGTTTTCCTAGTATAAAGGAGCATAGGAAGTGATGCATGAAACTTACTTTTGCATGGTTTCAAGATAAAATGTTATTTTTTGAAAATAATCCGCTTAGTTTTATTAGTTTTACCAAACATCCCCTGTGGATTTGCCATCTGTGAGGCCCCGCCCAAACGGCCCGTGGGATCTTCCAGTATGCCTTCGAGCTTAGGGCTTGAGGAAATCAGGTTCCCACATTTATGCATCCATATGTGTCTGTTGGAGTACACGTGGTGTGTGAAGTGTTTAGAGTTGCCACCTAACACTTTAAGAAAAATGGTTTTCTAAGGTGATTAGGAAACCTTTTTGAATTAACTCCATTTTAGAAAATAATGTTTTCTACCCTAATTGGAAAAGTTGTTATTTTTGGAACCAAAGGGGGTTCAGGGATTCATACTCTGAAAACATTTAGTAAAAATATTTTTCCTACAATTTTTATTAAGACAACATTTTGGCTCAAAAATCATGCAATTTCAGTTAAAATTGTGGTTTTCATATATGCATGTGCAATTATAATGGTATAGATGCATGAATATGTGAATATGGGATGGCAATCGCATAAACTAGTAAATACAATTGATTTTGCAAGAGGTCCTTCCTCTAACCCACTTCAAGTTCTAAGGAAGGCACAACACCCTAAATAAAGTTATAAAATACATGTAAAACCAATGAAATTAAAGGATCTCCCCTCCAGTCTTATGATTTGGGAGGAGTACATATTCCCCAAAAGCATACACAGAGTAGTAATAACGGTAATAATATGAAATAATTGCATATAAAATGAATCAAACAACACAGAGTATAGTGAAATAAATAATGAATCTTAAGAAAAGATGATTTTTGGAGTTAAAGTCATGAAAAGCTTCTTGGCATATCCCGTTGAATGGGAATCAAACCCCATGCCATTCTCCCTTCTTGCGAAGGGGTTATTCTGGTAATAGAGGGGTGGTTTGATGTTCAGTAGCTAATTGATTTCAATTTATGAAAATAATTAACCGATAGGTTGTTAATCAATTATGAACTTGATTAATGAAAATTGATTTTTGGACTATATTGTACCTAAATTGGTTTAAGGGTTTGATTAATTTTAGTTATGAAAAATGAACTTTTCATATCATTGCCTTAAATCAGCATTAAAGGACTTAGAAAATATGTTCTGATAAACATACCTTAAGTTTGAATTAAAGGGCTTAAAAATAATTGATTATTGAGAGAAAAGAGAGTATACTATACCTCAATTACCATTGGAACTTATGGATCAGAAGGCTTGAGAAATCTAGAGCAGGTTTTCGTTGTGTTGGAAAAGTTTTGGAGTCTGAATGTCTGAACTTAGATAGATTGGACTGATCATTAGGACTGATTGTAACTAATGCCATTGAAGTAGCAAAGCTAACACCTTGAACTCAGTAATATGAAATTATAGTGTTTTTGGATGGTTTTTTTTTTTGGTGTTTAAGAGGTTAAGAAAATGTTTGGGAGGCTTTGAGTGAGGGAAAATAGCATAAAAAGTCGTCTAAAAAATTTTGGAAAAAACTAAGACACAGGTCTATTCTAAAAGGTAAGATTTATAGGGAATCTTGCTTGAAACCCTAAACTTTTAGGGGTGCATGCATAACACACGTTACGTATGTGTGTGAGCCTTTACACACACGCAGAGGGTTTTACGCATGCGTAATGTCATTTACGCATGTGCTTTGTCGTTTTGGGCCTTGGTTTTTCTAGGCCCAATTTTCTAGGTCCGGTTCGGTTAGACCTGATTCACTTTTTTTTAGGTTTTTAGGGTCAGATTGATGTCCAATTTGAGCCCGATCAGATCCGTTGGGCTCGTATTAATGGGTCGGATGTAATGGTGCTAAAATTAGGATTCACAGATGTGCATAGATTATAGAAAGCTAAATGTAGCTATAAGAAAAGATCACTTCCCACTTCCCTTTATTGATTAAATGCTAGATAAACTTGCAAGACATATTATTTGCTAGATGGTTTATCAGGTTATTACTTGGTTGCGATAACACTAGAGGACCATGCTAAAACAACTTTTACTTGTCCTTTTAGGACATTTGTATTTAAAAGAATGACATTTGGTATTTGGAATGCTCTTGCAACATTCCAAAAGTGCATGTTTTCCATTTTTTCAAACATGGTGGAGGACTTTATTGAGGTATTCATGGATGATTTTTTTTAAAAAAATTTTTGGATCTTCTTTTTCATATTGTTCACATTAATTGACTACAGTCCTTGAAAGGTGTATTGAATGTAATTTGACATTAAGTTGGGAAAAGAGTCATGGTTAAAAGTGATATTGTTTTAGGTCATATAGTTTCTAGAGGGGGAATTGAGGTGGATAAGGCTAAGGTTGATGTTTTTGAAAAATTACCTCCCCTACTAATGTTAAAGATGTTAGGATTTTTCTTGGGCATGTTGGCTTTTATAGAAGGTTCATTTAGGATTTTTCTAAAATAAGCCAACCATTGTGTGATTTACTATCCAAAGATACTCCATTTAATTTTGATGAAAAATGCTTGCATGCCTTTAACACTTTAAAGGAGAAAATTATCACTACACAAATTGTTGTTGCACCTGAATGGTCTTAACCATTTGAAATTATGTGTGATACATCAAATTTTGCTGTGGGAGTAGTTTTAGGGAAAAGAGTAGAAAATTCTTTTTGTGTGATTTACTACGCAAGTTTAACTTTAAATGATGCACAAGTAAATTATACAACCAGTGAAAATGAACTTTTAACAGTAGTTTTTGCATTAGATAAATTTAGATCATACGTTATAGGATCTAAAGTTATTGTCCATTCTGACCATGTAGCTTGAGATATTTATTAAATAAGCCATAAGATAAGCCTAGGATTATCCTTTGGATTTTATTACTTCAAGAGTTTAATATGGAAATTAAAGATAAAAAAAGGAGTGAAGATGTGATAGCTGATCATTTATCTAGGCTCACTCTAAATGGAAAACCTATTAAGCATAATTTTAGAGATGAGATTGTTAATTCTTTCCCTCATGAGCAATTATTTTTAGTTGAAATTCCATGGTATGCTGACATAGTTAATTATCTTACTTGTGGTATTATGAGATCTAATATGTCTTTCCAAGAATGGAAAAGATTTCTTCATAATTGCAGGTATTACTGTTGGGATGATCTATATTTATATAGAAATTGCAAAGATGAGGTCAATCGTAGATGTGTACCAGAGAAGGAGCAAAGGAGTGCGTTGTCCTTTTGCCATGAGCTTCACTGTGAAGGACATTTTGGAGGTAAGAAAACTGTAGAAAAAGTTCTTCAATCAAGTTTTTTTGGAATTTTCTATTTAAAGTGCATACTATTTTTGTTTATGTTGTGATAGATGCCAAAGGTCTAGAAAAATTAGTAAGAGAAATGAAATGTCTCTTACTAATAATTTAGTAGTTGAGCTTTTTGATGTTTATCATTAGTGATGGGGGGAAAATATTTTTGTAAAAAGCTTTTTGATAAGTTGATGTGAAAATATAGCATTAACCACCGAGTTGTAACTCCATATCATCCACAAACTTCAGGGCAGGTGGAGATAAGTAATAAACAAATTAAAGGGATCTTGGAAAAGACTGGTCGGCCCACAAAGAAAGATTGGGCTATCAAATTAAATGATGCACTTTGGGCATATCGAACTATATACAAAACTCCAACTGGCATGAGTCCATTCTATCTTGTATTTAGTAAGGCATGTCATTTGCCTATGGAATTGGAGTATAAGGCATATTGGGCAATTAAAGCAATAAACTTTGACCTTGATGAGGCGGGTAAGGAAAGAAAGTTGCAGCTTTTTGAATTAAATGAGTTGCAAAATGAGGCATATAAGAATGCAAAAATTTACAAGGATAGAACCAAGTGGTTACATGATAAGAATATCATTCGCAAACATCTTCAACCTAGAATGAAAGCTTTGTTATTTAATTCTCGTCTAAGGTTGTTTCCAGGTAAGCTCAAATCAATATGGAGTGGACCTTTTAAGATAGAAGAAGTGTATCATCATGGAGCTGTAAAATTACTTAATCCAAGAACTAATGAATCTTTTAAAGTTAATGACCAAAGGGTTAAACAATATTTGGAGGAGATCTCTAAGGTGATGGTAATTAAAAGTCCCTAGATTAAAGAGTCAAAATTCTTTTGAAAAAGCATCAACAACGTCCAGCTAAATGACGTTAAATAAGCGCTATTGGGAAGAAACCTAACAATTTTATTTGTTTCTTTTTATTATTATACTATTATGCACTTATCTTTACCTATTTTCATTTTGAAATCAAAATAAAAAACCTTAAAAATTATAAAATTAATTAAAAAAAATTGAAAAAAGACTATTAGAGTATATGTGGTTATTAGTTTCCATAGTTTGTTTTTCTTTTATTTTTTTTATCTCACAGATTTCCTTTGTACTAATACTCCCTATCCTCAGATGAGATAAGAATCTATATAGATAGCAAGGATGGCCGAGTGTGGGTGATGAGCTAGCTATTCCATCTACATCAATGTACCCTCACAAGCTAACTATGAAGCTTTAAATTCAGGGAAGTTGTCTTTATTATTTTACTTTCCATATCTAAATTCTGAGTGAACTTCTTATTTTTGATACATTGGGGACAATGTATATATTAAGTGTTGGGGGAGGCATATCATAATTTTATTTTATTGTCAATTCTTTTAGCATATTTTTGTTCATATTTGTTGATCTTCTCTTTTAAAATTTTTACTCTTTTAAAATTTATGAATTGATAGTTTTGAATCATTATGAATTATTTGCTTAAATTGAAGAGACAAAATAGGATACAAGCTTTAATTTTTTTTTCTTTATTTTAGCTATAAACGGGTGTCTCATTGTTTTTAATTTTCAATTTTTAAAGAAAATGTGCAAGATTCAATTCCAATTACTCTATTTTATTTTTGCTGATTGATAGTCAAACATGGTTTGATTGTTCTAGAACTTGCTATGTTATGCATGTTGAGACTACATTCTTGAGTTCATGAATTAAAATGAAAAAGGGTACTTAGAATTACCCATTTTGAATTTGAAAAAAATAATCCTAATTTCAAATCTCTTAGAATAACCAAGTTGAGCCTTATCTCTTTCTTTTTTAAACAACAACTATGTGACCTTAAGCTTTTTTCATTTTACCATTCACCCATATGACCAAAGGATATAGTTAAAGTAATTTGCATGAAATTGGTAATACTTTTAAAATTTTGCAAGAAAAAAGACTGTAATTAGCTACTGGAAATAATTATGAAAATAAAAATGCTAAAAATAATAAAAAGATGAAAAAAATTGATCAATAAAAATAAATAAAGTAAAAAAAGAAAAAAAAAAGAAACCTGATTGCTCAAGTTGTGATTTTATTGGATTAAAAGAACAGTTGAGGTGTTTTAAAGTTGAAATTCATGTAAGTTAATTGGATAAAATTCCTTTGATCATCTACACCTAAACTCCCTTTTGCCAAACATGAACCTAAATCCCATTACACCCTATCAAAACTCTTTGATTTTTAATTCATTGAACTCATGCTTAGTGGGGGAGATGTAACATATTATCAAGCTTATGTTAATAATACACGTTTTGATTTAAAAGCTTAAATGGCACCCTAAATCACTTTGAGTGTATAAAGAGAAATCCAAGAGAGGGTAATTGAATCTTGTTGCATTTTATTTTTAAAAAAGACTATTAAAGATAAGAGTTACTTGTTTTGGTCATTAAATTATTTAATATTAAATGAAGCTTGTTTTCCTTGAATATTGATTTGATTTGAGTTCGTAATAAATAAAGATTTGAGATTGTTAATCGATGAATTGAAATAAGAGTAGAAATTATAATTGGAAATATTAAGTGTGAACTATAGTATGCTTGAGGACAAGCATTAACTTAAATGTGGGGGAATTTGTTATAGTGAAAATTATATTTATTGGTCATCTAAAATTCCCTTTTTATTTTGTGATTATTTGATAAATTTTATTAAGTTTTTGTTTAAATTAGCAAAAATTAATTATGCAAGAAAGTTTGGAATGGAGTTGAAAGTTTTCATAATAAATGAAATAAAAGTCACAATTTAAAATGGAGTTTATTTGTTGGGCAGAAGACTTAAGCATTCACGATGTGAAGATGCCTTGTTAGACTACATTTGAAAACTTATTATGAGAAGCCATCAACTTTAAAGCCTGTTTATGATGATATTTTATGCTTGGCATTTGAAAGGATGAATTGTCAAGACATTTAATTTTTTAGTCTCTATTTTGTGACATAAAAGAAAAGTAAACACATTTGTTAATTAATTCGGAGGTATAACAGATGAAGTCATCAACGTGTTTTCAATTGATGAAGAAGTTAGAAAGGTAAGAGCTTTTATAATTTGATGAAAAGACGTGTATCTGGAGAAGTTTTCAAAATTTTGGAAGGTGGATGATGATATTTGGCTTCTGTTTGGTTAGAATTAATTAAACATGAGTTTAATTAGGATTAAGAGAACTGAAGGCAAGTTTTACATTAATACGTTTTAAGTTGTAATAAGTTATGAATCAATACTTTTATATTTATGATGAAGTAATAAATATGTATATGAAGTTATTGTAATTTATATTGTTATAAATACTCATTTATAAATGTACTAAAAAAAGGAGAAAAGAGAGAAGTTTAATTAAGCAACAATAAAAAAAAAAGAATAGAGTTGAATAATAAATAAAGACTTGAGTTCTTTTCATTTTCATTGTTTAGTGAGTGAGAGTGCATAGTGTCTATTTTATTTTCAGCAAAATAATTTTATTTTTAGTTTATTTTTCAATTCAATTATTATATTATCTTTACTCTTGAGCATTAACAATGTTTATAATTAGAATTGTCTTTTTGATTAATTTGATGAATTTTAAATTAACTATGCATTAATTTTTTTTGTCTAGGGCTAAGATGATTCCATTTAAATGATTATGTTAGGGCTAATTATACGATAAATTTATTTTACATATTCTAATTGAATTGTTAACTTAGAAGTCAATTTTCTAGCTAGCTATTGATTTATTTTAGGTATTAAATGAAGTTGAGAAACAAGTTTAATACTAGAAATATATTCAATTAGGACTAATGTATGAATCAGAAATGTATTACCTAATTTGTTCTAAAAATAACAATTTGGTTAATTCTACTAGATGAAAATATGAGAATACGAAGGTTATTAGATTGAAAATTGAGTTAGAATTGATTAACTAATTATTTGAGCCAAAGGAATTTATTTTGTTAATTAGCTAATCATAAGATTTTAATTGGATAATCTAAACCCTAGGCTTCTTAAATTAATTTGTTAAATTTCAATTTCATTTGTTATCTTAAATTTATTTAGTACATTTTATTATCAACTCATTATTTATTTATTTATTTAAATTGACATGCTCTTAAGAATTATTGTTCTTATTTTTATCTTAGTTTCTAATCACATAAGTCTTACTAAGCCTTTCTTGAGAGATGACATTAGGGTGTCTTACCAATACTATAGCAACCTTGTATACTTGCGAGTGGTTGCTTGAACCTAGATTTAATAGGAAACATTTTGGCACAGCAAGTTACATCCCAATGGGAGACATTCTTTACAAGAAGACTAGGAGCGACATTCATCTGAGGTGTGTTTCTGAAGAGGAGGCCAACAAAATCATGGAAGAAGTTCATAGAGGGGGAGAAAGGCATCCACATGAATGGATGGGCATTGTCACATAAAATCATTGGTCTATGCAATTTGCTCATAAATGTCACAAGTGTCAGATCTATACCAAGCTTCAAAAGCTTCCTCCTCCACCGCTCGACCCAATCACAACTCCTTAGCCCTTCACATGTGGGG
>CAOJBK010519064.1:0-20843 GCA_948294925.1 Codiaeum variegatum | reverse complement strand
CTGACGCGTTACTGACGGTAATTAGCGTCAGTAATATTTTTTTTCTTTTTTTTACTGACGCATTACTGACTCTTTACTGACGCAAAAATATCACTGACGCATTTTTTGCGTCAGTAATTTATTAAAATTTGATTTTTTTTTGCATCAGTAGGGGGTCAGCAATGGTATTTTTTGCGACAGTAATTACTGACGCAAAAAAATGCGTCAGTAATTTGCGACAGTAAATGATGTTTTTTTTGTAGTGCTTTTAACTTCTAAATTCCTTTTGTCTCTTGAAGCATTTACTTCTCTGTCATCACTTGAAAAGAAATTTTCATGCATTAACTCATCTCAAATTATTTTAACCATTTTCGTACATCATCTTGAATTTGAGATCAAACAAAAATTCTTTTCACATGATAGTTCCATGTTCATTTAAGTTGATCCAAGTAGGAATTTATATTTTTATATTTTATCTTGTAAATCTTTATATCTATCTTTGCATTCTCCCTTTAGTGGCTATTGAGCCTAAAAGGCTGAGTTTGGGGGAGTCACAGCTGCCCTTGATAATAGACTATGAAGGTCATCTATCCCTGATATAGGTAAGAGGATATTCAGATGCCTAATGAAGGTTTGAAGGATTTAGGTGAGGAATCTATCCTTATCTAGGTTATCAGTTATGTACTATAAAACAGTTTTATCTAGGTTATTAAAATAGAGGTGTTATAATGAATATATTAAGGTATGATCCTTAAGGACTGGATGTAGGTCTTAGTACCGAACCAAGATAAAATCATTACACCTCTTATTGCTTTTTATAACTTTATTTGTCATTATGTCATCCCTCATCTAAACATATATTTTGAAATAACCTTTTCACTACATAGTTTATATGTATCTTATTTTAAATTTAAATTAAAAAAAACATGAAGTTAAAATATTTAGTTGTGGTTGCTTCTAATAGCATAACTGGTAGACTGCCCATGATATCTACAAAGTGCTTCTGAACATAGTTAGATAGCAGTGTAGCTAACTTCAGTCACATCTTAAACGCAGTTGAATCTAACCTCCCAAATTTGCACTTAAAGTGATCATTCCCTATTTAGTAAGCTAAAATTGTTTTCATTGATCTCATCACTTAAAAGAGAGATTAGAAATTGAAAAAGAAAAAGGTTAAAAAAAATTTCGAGTCATCTAATCACCCCCCTCTCAGACGCATGACTGAACTATCAAAAGATAACTTCTAGATCAGCTCTCTTAACATTTTTAAGTTTTTTTTTATAATGAAGATGATATGAGGAAAGTTGAGGAAGGTGTTACTTTGCACGTCTAGAATGATATGCCCATAATTCAAATTTGGCTCCCTTATTGGAGCCTAAATGAAATAGAGTTCACCAAAAAGAAGTTTTGGATACATGTGGAAGGTCTCCCATCAGAGCATATGATAGAGAAGAATGCTAAAACCATAGCTGAGAATGTATTTAGAAGGTTAATTATAGTGGAATCCCCTCTTGAAAGAAGATTCAACAAGAGATCCTACCTGAGAATTAGGGTTTGGGTGGATGTAAACAAACCCCTGCCTATTAACTTCTCGAACATGAATAATGTTAGAGAATAACTGGTCAGTTTCATGTATGAGAGATTACCAATGTTTAGTCATAACTATGGAAAGCTAGCATATATAACTAAAAAATATAACCTTCCAAGATGGGAAGACAGCCATAAGAACCAAGCCAGGGAGACATTTGGTTTTGGGTCGTCGCTGTAAGCAGAGATCAGTGGTTCTGTAACCAAAAGGAAACTTAGGATTGCAAGTTCCAGCTCTTAAAACCATTTCGAGAAGGAGTGTGACTTTCACGTGACAATACTTCGAGTGGGACAAGTTATAATGAATAAGTCTCTAGAAAATTAAGGGCATAAGGCTCTAGGAGTGGGTGGGAAAGGCGATGTAGGCGAGAAAGCAATAGTCACTTCAGGGCCAACTCTTCCCTTACAAGCCCAAGTGGAGGGAGTAAAGAGTTTGACATTGAGAGGAGTTCATAATGATCTAAAAGGTATAGATAAGTTAGGCCTTATGCTTGAAGAGAAAAGAAATTAGGCCTCAATCTTTAGTGAGCCCATTCTAATAACTTGATGCCCAATAGAGGAAAGATGTTAGAGCCAAGATTAAAAGGGCCCTTGAAGAATCATATCCAAACATCAATGTGTTAGTTTTGGAATTAGTTAGCCTACTAGAAGAAGCTTTTCCGGTCTAAGCTAACTCTCAATAACCCATTGATGACCAGAGTCAGAGAAAATTTAAAAGATTCAAATTAAAAATATAGTGTGTATTGTTGGCCAGTCCTACTAGATGTGCAGTTAAGCTCATACTCAAGGATTATCCTCCTTAGATCCTTTACCATCTCATTTAGGTATTGATGAGAAAGGTACAGAGGAATCAGCCAGGTGAATCTTAATGGTTCATATGGGGGGTGATGATATTATTTGGTTTAATCTTAACAATCTAACTATGGCATTAGTGGCTCATCAGAAGCCACCAAAACACCATGAATGCCTTATGTTGGAACTGTCAAGGCTTAGAGGATGACCTAACAGTTCCTAATCTGAGAAAATTAGTGGCTCATTATCACCACAACTTGGTTTTTCTTCATGAAATCAAGAACAAAGATAAGTTTTTGGAAAAGATACGAAAGAAGCTTAATTATTCTAAAGGTGTGTGTGTATCACTAAATGGCCTCTCAGAGGCTTAACTTTGTGGTGGAATGAGAGAATAGAGGTAGAAGTGCTCTAGACTAACCCCAATTATAAGAGAAATGACTTAAAGGTTGAGTGGTTTCATTTTTTCCATTTTTAGAGATCCCAATAGAACAGGTAGAGCTCATGTTTACAGAAGATGGTCAGAGTGGAATCTAGGTGGGTGAGAGTAAGATCAGACATCTAAAAGAGGGTTGAATTGGACTATTCAACTCTTTTTTTATTATGTGACTAATACAATCAACTTCTATTGGATGTTTAAGCTAGTCTGCTAATTAATTTCTTTTTAAGTAAATTGTGTTACCACACATGTAGGACTTTGAAGTAAGGACTGTAGAAAACTGCATAAGTATCTTGATGTGCTTATCAGGAGCCTAAAGATACTTTCAGAAGTAAGCCAATGCTTATTTTCAATTCATTAAATAGATAGATTAGGATCCTAACAAAAAAGTGTATATTTACCAATTGATGAGATAATGAGATATTAAAGACAAATGATAAGAAGTTCACAAAAAAAAACTTAGCAATAGTTTTGGAGACTGGATGTAGGCCTTGTGTGTTGAACTAGTATAAATCCTTGTGTTGCTTCTTTTCCTTTGCATGCATAGCATTAGGTCTCTAACCCTTGGCATAAAAGTGATAAAATTTATATTTGAGAGTTCCATTATGTAAGCTTTATTCAAATGGCCAAAGAAAAGCCTTTATTTTCCTAACTAACTAGGGACCTAACCCAGAAGAAATATACCCTTTCCCTAAGCTCTCAGAAGTTTTCTAAGGTATCTAAAAATGTCTTATCCACTCCCATAAATAGATGTGAAGGAAAGGTTACGAGTCGTGCAATGAAAGAAAGAGTATATGTGAAAACCTGGGAAAAGGATTCGACATTTCAATTTTGAAAACTTTTGAAAACTTAATTTTTGTTAAAACCCTTTTAACAAAGTGGGTTAGGCAATTTTCCTAATTCTTTAAGACATTGCCCTTACCTAGGATTTGAATACTTAAAAATTTTGTCAAAACTCTTTTAATGAAAGTAGATTTAGCCATTCTTCAAACTCTTTGAAGAATGTCTAAACCTAGGTTTGAGACCATAACCCAATAAAGGATATTTATACCAATTATGTGCCAAACACAATATAAATAAAGAAAGGTTAAAAGCATTAAATACCTCTCACCCTCCTTCATTAATCTCCCTAATTGTGAATCCTCTAACTTGAAACACACCAAGCATCACTAAGGAAGACCTCCTCTTAAATTGATGATTTTGCTTAAACCTCCTCTCTTGGTTGCCCAATTTTGGTTCAAACTCCTTCTTCAATCCTTTGAGAGTATTTAGGGTTTTTAGACTTTGCTTGATCACCGTCATCAACACTTATTTGTCTCAAGAATAACATCATGAAATTAAACTCTTAAAGAAATCTTCTTCAACCTTAATTCTATTATGTTTCATGTTGGTTGAGATAATTTCACTTAAATTAATTAATCTTGTTTATCTTATAAACAAAATAATTAGAAGAAGAAGAAAAAGAACATTAGAAAAAATATTCTTCTACTTTCCCCAAATGTTGCTTCACCTTGAACCATGAATTGAGATCTTCCATTACCATAAATTGAGACCTTCCATTTCCAACACTTAGAAAAATTCTCTCAATTCATTTACATAGAAGATGATAAGATTGTGTCTTCCACTTTCCTTTATATGCTCATACCTCTGACAGTTTTCCTTTCCCTTAAATTAAGGAGGGAATTAAAGAAAGGTATTGGCTTTTAACTAGAGTCAACTTTAGACTCTTAGTCAATAATGAAAGACACATCTCTACAAATCTCAATCTTAATTAATTATGAATTAAGTTAATCATCTCATGATTAATCTTAATAATTGTTTAGTCCAAATTATTTCAATTTAGTCTTTTTGGTTTATATCTTATACAAAGCATGGCTTAACTGAAATAAACCCTTTTATGATTTAAATTTCAAGATAGGCTAAGGTCTTTGTAAATTTAATTACAAGTTTAATTCATTAACTATTAATTAAACTCATTAATTAATTAGTCATATAATTTTGTATCTTTGCTTTGGTGATTGCTTTACGCTATGTGACTTACTAGGTTCATGTTCTAATTAGTAATGGGATAAAGAAAACTCTTTTCTTTCTCTATGTGTGTAAACCCTTTATCACACTTAGTCTCATAAAAACATGAGTGACACTTAGCATTGCATATCACGACTACCTAATTAGAAATAAACGTCGATGACTATATCTTTGACATTGCATGGACCTCTATATCAAAATTATCATGCACTCAAATCTCTTCATTAAATATTCTCAATCTTAGTCAAGATCATGGAATAGTCAAACCATAATGCTAGATCATATGACTTCGATCCTGTTTGAGTTCTCGATAAACCTGGTTCCTATTAGAAACTCTTTATAGTGAACCTTATCCCTCTGGCTTGGGATTTATATATCAAGAACAACCAGAAGTCATAGGATTCCTTCCTTGTTTACTCAAGTTAATGAATCCTCTCTTAGAGATCACTTATCCCAACATATTACACATTATGGCAACTACATGCCATATAACAATACATTACTAGCATTGGTATATAAGTAGTAACAAAGTATAGCCACCAAAATGCCAGAAAATATGTCACCTCAAGTCTAAAGATTATATGCATAATAATGATCTAGATGATGAGATATTGATTAGCTGGCAATAAACCATGTATCCATCATCTAAATTCACTTATTCAACTCACTCATTTAATGAGTATGTTCACATGTTGTCACAACATCACATGTTTATAGCATGAGACTAACTATCTCCATATCAATAAGTATCTCATACTTATCATGGATGACAACAGAGATGATGGTCTTTCGAATTATTAATGTCCCTATCAATAATCCTCTGACAATGAACAACCTTTAAAGTATCTAACAAAGGGCAATTTGTCACTGATATTCTCAAACTCTTTGAGTTAAGGGACATATATACGTTTGATACAAGGAAAATTTTATTTAAAGAACATATATACTAATAGCTTGTTAGGTTTTTATTTACATTCATATGATGTGTATTAGCTATAGGGCATACACTGCTAATAATCTTCCACTTGCACTAAAGCTAATTTTGAGCCAATCAGTTTAGTATCTAAGACTCATCTTTTGAAGATGGAAGTCCAAGTGTTGGTTGACTTATAGTTTTTGTCAAAAGATCTGTTGTGTTACTAATTGACACTATTTTTTACTTTGCATGTTCCAATGACCTTATCTGAATACATGATTTTGCCTTCTTTGTGTTTGAATTTCTAGTGAGACATAGGTTCCTTTGCCTAAGCAATGGCTCCTTTTCTATCCCAATAGAGAGAAACTGGTGATGAAAGGAAGGAACAACACTTAGTTCTATTATGAACTTTAAATCCAAACACCTTTTGCTTTATAACATCTTAAGCATTAAAATACTCGGCATTTATAATAGAGTCTACAGTAATTCATTGCTTAGAACACTTCTAGCAAACTACTCCTCTGTTACAGGTAAATACAAATTCAAAGATAAACTATTTATCATCTACTTCTATGAATCCTTTAATCCTCAAGTTATTTTCTCCATTTAGACAAAATTAAATCCTAAGCGCTTCTCAAGTACTAAAGGATAACTTTGATCATATTCCAATGATCTCATCATAAATTGGATATGTATATATTAGTCGCACTAACAGTATATGTATCCTTTTCTTAGAAACTAGAATTTTGAACACTTCAGCACCCTTCCAAGTGCTAACTTTAGGAGAGATCTATTATTCTTTTCAATCTATCTCATGGATGTGAATTTTAAGAATATAGGTGATTTCTCCTAAGTTTTTTGGAGAAGATTTTGGATAAACAGTTTTCACATTTATCGAGCATGCCAATGTTTTATTAATTAATAAATGTCATCCATATTTAATACAAGTAAAGTGAGCTCCCACTAACTCTGTTTCACAATGAAGTGAGCTCCCACTAACCTTCTTATACAAATAGATTCTTTTATGTTCTTAATGAAATCAAACTATTTGATTGCCTCATCAAAAATAACGTATCTTATTCCTCAAAGTTTTCTTAGACCATAAATGGATCTCTTAAGCTTGCACACTTTGGAACTTTTTTAGGTTCTAAAACTTTAAATGATCCCAAGAAAATATTTTTCTCAATGTCTCCATTAAGAAGAGCAATATTGACATCTGTATGTAAAATCTCACAATCATAATGTGCGACAATTGCTAATAAAATTATGATGGATCTAAGCATAACTTTGGAAAGTAGGTTACCCAATAGATAGCCTTTTTTCCTATAGCAAAAACTTTTACTATAAACTTTTCTTTGAACATCACCACATTTCTGTCTGCGCCAATCTTTTACTTAAAACTCCTTTTATCCTATGGGTATTATCCCCCTAGGTGGATTTATAAGTTTATAGACTTGGTTCGCGTACACGAAATCCATTTAAATTTCATAGTTTTTACCATTTTGAAGAATCTATATATCATATAGTTTCCTCTAATGTAGTAGGATCAACATATTAATCAACTTCTTTATGAATGAACAACTCTTATACATTCACAGGAAGAAATTTATATCTCTCCAAAAGGTGAGATACTTTACTAACCCTTAAAGGTTTTTACTGGATGAATTATCAATTGAAAATTTATTCACATGGTAGATCAATTTTATTTGACCATTTTGTTGGATCACTCTGGGTGACTGCTCATCCTATATTATCTTCCTTCCTTTACCATTTTCATGAAGAAACATTTTCACAAGATAAAGACATCCTGGATACAACACTTGTTTGCCTCTGGAAGATAATGATAAAATCCTAAACCACCTTTAGTATATCCAACAAACCTTTCTTTGATAGATTTCTCATCCAAGTGTTTTATTCTTAGCTTTTTAATGTGATCTAAACACCCCAAGTCTGAACATACTTAAGACTTGTTCTTGTATCATATCTCATATGGTTTAATAGAAACATATCAGGATGAAATTCTATTAAGGGTGTAGATAGCTACCTCCATTGATAATTTCAGTAAAAAAAATTTGGCAAACTTATATAGTTCATGGTTAAAGGTGCCATATCTCATAGTTTAACCAAAATGGATGTTTAATATTATGCCATTTAATTTTGAGATGTGTCTAAACTTCGTTCTAAAGTATTTACTCCCTCGATGTCATTGATGGTTTTAATACCTTTTCACATTTGTTTTTTTAACTTCATTCATGAATCATTTAAACTTTTCAAACAACTCATCTCTATGTTTCATCAAATAAACATACTCTAATTTTTAAATATCATCGGTAAATAAGATGAAATATAGATACCCTCCTTAATCCATTTCTCTAAATGGATCACATACATCTCACGTATGAATATCAAAATTTATTCAGCTCTTCGACTTTGTCCAACAAAGGTTGATCTAGTCTTTTTTACCATTAATACAAGATTTATAAGTTAGAATAAGTTCGCTTCCTATATTGTCTAGGATTCCTATGTTCTCTGACTTTAGAATCTTATATTTGGCTAATGAACTAGTCTAAGATGCTAAATTAATTTTGAATTAGGATTAGGTTTTGATCATGGCATTAATATTACTTAAACTTGGAGATATTTTGTTGTTTTCATTATCTAATAATAGAAACCATTAAATATGACCTATATCAATAAGTCTATTACAATAATAGAGACCTATTTCTTAAATTCTGAGTTCATAACTCAAACTAGTTTAAGAAATAATGTTTTAATGACATCAAGTGCATACAAAATGTTTTCAACAAAACATAATATCTCATATCAATAAGGTTCAATCCAATAACCTTAAAACAATACTTGTTCCATTAATTGGATTATCTTCTTTTTCTCCAAACTTTTATTATTTACCCTTACCTTCACAAGGTTTATGTAAGCAATAAATGAATTATATGGAATATCAAAAGTATAATAATTGAAAATTGTACCTTTTCTAGGTCCATTAATCTCTTGCTCTTGCCATTATCCTAAAGTATTCTAAATACCTTTGACAACATACTTATAATATCTAATGCAATGGAAACACTTTCCTTTGCTATGTGAGAAGCTTCCTCTGTAGATTTCTTTATCCATACTTATCTCATTAGTTAGGAAAAATTATAGGTTTTCAACCAATCCACATAGTTAGGCCCCATGAATTTTATTCGTATGTTATGCTCATTAGTGGACAAGATTTGTTCATGTTATCAAACTAATTGTAGAAAATAATAAGATTGTATTATTTTATGCAAAACATAAATTTACTATCTTAATTTGTTCTTTAATCAAAATAGGACTCCCACTAATTTGGTGAATCCTACACTTCCAAATGGGAAATGGAGATTCCATTAGGGTGAATCTCTAATGGGTCAATTAAAATCTTGCAAGTGAACAACTCTTGTTCATTAATGCCCACAAGCTACACATTGTCTTTCTAGGGATTTATTCTTGCAAATGAGCAACTTTTGTTCATCACATCTCATGTGAGATTCAATCTATTTGGCTCCTAATTCTTCCCACCTCAGGTATAAATTACCATTCTTGGCCTTTCACATTAGTTAAGTCAATCCCATTAGACCAACAAGTATAGAGATTTGAACATTGTATGGCTCAGGTACACATTGCCATTCTTGATATATAATGTATCCTATACCTACAACATCTCATACTATACAATGATTTCAAGGAAACGCTTTCCAAGAATTATTACACCAATGGATATCCATGACTTAATATTTAAATTTAGAAGATTTCTTGGGCCTTATTAATTTTAAGTCTCACTTTGTACATTGTCCATTTTACATACATCTCATGCATTATATATATATATATAATGGACAATAATATATAGGTATGATCATGGACCTTAAGGATTCAATTTCTAGCCACAAGGAATGAGTAAGGGTTTTAGGTTATCAAAATACAAGCATTCAAAATATTACACTAATATTCATGCTCCCACTAGGCATCTTCATGTGTTGAACCTTCTTTTACACTTGCATCTCAACATCTAGTGTGCACATAAGTATCCTTGGCATACCAAGGTGAGACTACAAAGAAAAGATAGGTCACATGCTCAATGAATTTGAAAATACCCTAAACTAGTAATTAACTCTTAATTACAAATCCTTACACATAATAAAATAATATTACATGCCCACATAGTCCATTTATTATGGTTTAAGTTCATGATCAACCATTCATGCTAAACCATCACAATACAATAATATATAATTCTTATATATTAAGTATGTGTTGAAAAACTTCCAATCCAAGCTTCTATACTAGCATACAGGCGTATAGTGACTACTTTATGGGAGTATGGACAAGTCTATACGACCGTATCTAAGTCACTCTATATAAACGTATAGTCCAATAGCTTGGGAACTTAGCTCGTCAACTGTATATGGTTATATGGAAGAACTCCATATGCTCGTATTACCTTGACAGAAATTGGTTTTGCATAAAAATTGAATGGCTTTGATACCACTTGAAGGAAAGGTTATGAGTTGCGTAGCAGAAGCATGAGTAAATGCAAAAATTCTGGAAAAGGCTTCAGCATTTCGATTTTGAAAACTTAGTTTTTGTTAAAACCCTTTTAACAAAGTGGGTTAGGAAATTTTTCAAACTCTTTGAAACAATTCCATAACTTAGGATCTGAATAGTTGAAAATTTTGACAAAACTCTTTTACAAAAGCAGATTTAGCTATTCTTCAAACACTTTGAAGAATGTCTAAAACTAGGTTTGTGACCATAACCTAATCAAGGATATTTGTACCAATTATGTGCAAAACACGATATAAACAAAGGTTAGAAACATCAAATACCTCTCGTCTTTCTTCACTAAGCTCCCCAAATGTGAAGCCTTTTACTTGAAACACACCAAGCATCACCAAGGTAAGACCTCTCCTTGAATTAGAACCTCCTCTCTTGGTTTCCCAATTTTGGTTCAAGCTCTTTCTTTAAACCTTTTTAGAGTATTTTGGATTTTTAGACTTTTCTTGATCACCATCATCAATACTTATTCTTCTCAAGAATAAGATCAAAAAATTGAAATCTTGAAGAACTCTTCTTCAACCTCAATTCCATTGTGCTTGATGTTGGTTGAGACAATTTCACATCTAACTCTTAGAAAGAAATTTCTCCTTTTACCATTCTCATTTCCATTAATTAATCTTGTTTATCTCATAAATAAAATAAGAAGAAGAAGAAAAAGAAGAAGAAGAAGAAAAAGAACATTAGAAGAAATATTCTTCAACTTGCCCCAAATCTTGTTTCATCTTCAACCATGAATTGAGATCTTCCATTACCAAGAATTAAGATCTTCCATTTCTAACTCTTAGAAAAAATCTCTCAATTCATTTTCATGGAAGATGATGAATAGTGGCCAAAAGATTATGAGATTTTATCCTTCACTTTCCTTTATATGCCCATACCTCTAACCATTTACCTTTTCCTTAAATTAAGGAGGGAATTAAAGAAAGGTGTTAGCTTTTGACTAGAGTCAACCTTTGACTCTTAGTCAATAATGAAAGACACATCTCTACAAATCTCAATCTTAATTAATTGTGAATTAAGTTAGCCATCCCATGATTAAGCTTAATAATTATTTAGTCCAAATAATTTCAATTGTCTCTTTGGTTTATATCTTATACAAAACATGACTTAATTGAAATAAACCCCTTATGAATTAAACTTTAAGACATGATAGGGTCTTTGTAAATTTAATTACAAGTTTAATTAAATTATCATTAATAATTAATTAAAATATTTGATTAATTATTAATATAATTTTGTACCATTGCTTTGGTGATTTCTTTATGGTGTGTGACTTATTAGGTTCATGTTCTAATTAGCAATGAGATAAAGGAAAATCTTTTCTTTCTCTAAGTGTGTGTAAACCCTTTATCACACTCAGTCCCACAAGTCATGAGTGATGCCTAGCATTGTATATTATGACTACCTAATTAGAAATGAATGTCGATGACCATATCTTTGACATTGCATGCACCTCTCGATCAAATTTACCATGCACTCGAATCCCTTCATTATGGATTAATGATCTTACCTAAGGTCATGGAATATTTAAATCCTATATGCTAGATCCTATGACTTCTTTCTGATTTGAGTTCTCGATAAACCCGCTTCCTATTAGAAACTCTTTCTGGTGAACCTTATCCACCCTGGCCAAGGATGTACATATTAAGCAACTATAAGTCATAGGAATTCTTCCTTGTTTACTCAAGTTAATAAATCTTTTCTTGGAGATCACTTATCCCAACATATCACTAATTATGGCCACCACATGCTATTTACATATACATGACTAGCATTAGTATGTAAGTAGTAACATACTATAGCCACCAATATGTCAGATAACATGTCACCTCAAATCTAAGGATTAGATGTGCAATCATGATCCAGATTATATGATTTTGACTAGTTTGTAAAGACCCATTTATCCATCATCTAACATCACTTGTTTAACTCACTCATCCAATGAGTATGTTCACATGTTGTCATGATATCACATGTTTGTAGCATGTGACTAACTACTTCAATATCAATAAGTATCTCATACTTGTCATTGATGACAGTAGAGGTGATGGTCTTATGAATTAATGACGTCCTCATCAATAATCCTCTGACCATGAACAACCTTTAAAGTATCTAACAAAGGGTAATCTATCACTCATATTCTCAAACTCTTTGAGCATAGATTCCCTTACAGAATACTTAAGAGACATATAGATGTTCGATACAAGGAACGTTTCATTTAAAGAACATATATACTAACAGTTATTTACATTCACATGATGTGTATTAGCTGTAGGGCATACACTACTAAGAAGATGATCCTCTCATAAACTTTCGATTAGGCGGTTATGATACCTCTAATAAAACCACAGGCTTAATTAGGTGCCTGGATACCTTTACAACCAAGAAAATAACAAAGTTTGAAATATAGAATAACAAAGTTTTTATTATAACAAATCCTATAATGGATCAATAGAATGAATGCACAAGGAATTTGTTGAGATGAAAGAATGTTTGGTTAAAACTCAAGTTAAATGAGAAATAAATGCTTAAGTGAGATGAACACTTTAATACACAATAAATTCTTCCAAACTTGATTAAGAAAAGAGAAAAGGATGATTCCATGATAAATAATGGGAAAAAGTATTTTGATCTTGAAAATCTGGAAATTATGAACACTTTAATCTCATCAATAATATCAGCCAACCTATTTAATGTGAAAATTTGAATGTTATGTATAGAGGTTGTTTGAAGAAAATAGATATTAGAGGGAAAGGAATAAAAGAATATAAAACAGGCTCCTAACAGCACTTCCAATAGCTACCTGTCAATCATGATGTGACAGATTAACATTTGCTTTTGCTGGAAACTAGGCTTTTCATCCATGTTAGCTTCCTAGCCATTGGATTGTAACTAGTTATGAAAAAGTTTATTTTTTCTCAATTTGTTTTATGCTTTTAGACAAAGAATATTCTTCCTTAAAGGCCAGTGTCTTGATCACTTAGATAAGTGACCTGATCAATTAAGGAATCTATGACAGAGAAATTTAGTTCTTCAATAATGATCTGTTTAATGTAAAGAAAATGAAAGTACTAATCCATTTCAAATTTATTCTAAAATTGTCTTCTATTAGGTGCCTTATATATCTAGTTAGGTCACTAACTCCAGTCACTTAGGCAGCTAATGATCTATCTGTTGATGTTGCACATGTCTGACTGTTAGGGACCTAAGAAGTTGGATTTGACTTGCATAATTAGTGAACTTTAACATATCACTCCATTTTGTGATCATTAAAATCAGAATGCTAAACCATGTGAGGCTAACATTCTCACCCATTTTTATGATGACAAATCTGCCTTATGCAATCATAAGGAATAAAGACTTGTATTTGTTTTGACAGAAAATTTAGATTTGAGTTAATAAAGGATTTAAATTTGAATAATAAAATGATTTAGATTTGAATTTTTTTTTTAAAAAAAAAGTTAAGCTCCTAAGAGCCTCCTTTGACTTGATGAATAATGGATAAATTAATAGTAAAGAAATGATAAAGCAATAATACTTATAAGAAAAGAAAACACATATTCATTCATAACAAAAAATTAGGTTTACAAACACACCAAAGGCTCCCCCTAAACACAAGCATTGAGAGCTTAAATAGTAAACCTAAAAGCAAACATATATATAAAAACAAACATAAAATAAACATTATGCCTAGGACTTAAGTGCCAAAAACATTTTAAAAAAAAACTCATTCAGTTCTTCCCCTCTGGCATCAGTAAAAAGTAGGGAGGCCTAAGGCATAATAGATAAAGATTGATTTGATTTAAGAGAGATTATAGAAAATCAAGGGTTCATAACATCTGAAGGTTGCTTAGTCTTTGATCTTCAGGGAAGTTGACTTGATTTTGGTGGGAGGCGTATTAGATGCAGGCTTAAGTGGCTCCTTCATAATCCCTTTTCCTTTGTCCTTTTTCTTTTTTACTTTCTTAGATCCTAAAGAACTTCCCTCAATCCTAGCGATAGTCTTAGGTTCGGGTTTCAAGTCCTTGAGCCCATTAGCAAGCTTTCCAATTAAGCCCCAAAATTGGGATACCTGATCAACTAGGAAAGAATAAAGCTTGTACACTTGAGTTTTCATGCCATAAATCTGCCCACCTAGATGCTTCTCAATATAATTGAGTTACCTAGCAATGATATTGGAGTTCTTTTCACTTGCTTTACTTACAGAATGCTTCAACTCCTTGAATTTCTCAACAATTGTATCCTTTAGGTCTCTAACCTCACTTATCACTTCAGTAAAATCAATAGGTTTCTCTTTAGAAGACTCAGTTTCATCAGATTCTTCTACAGTGTGCTCAAAACCAAAAGGGACATCCTCCATTTCCTCCTCAGATTCTTGCTGCAGAACTTGTTATACTACTTAGGTCCCTAGTTGTTAGAAATCCTCCAACTGATAGAACATTGTCTTAGAAGTAACTTCTTTGGCTTGACTATTTAAGTCAATCTTGGCTGCATCAGTGGTAGACTTAGGCACTTGAATTTCCAGAGTAGGCTTCTAGATAGAGTCCTTAGGCACCTGACTTCCTTGTTCTTTCTCATATTCTGAATTAACAATAGCAAGCAATAGTGATGTTTCTCTTGGTTATAGTCTTAGTCCTCTTTTTCTTCTCTTCCTTCTTTTTCTCTTTCACCATATATGAATCAAATTAGTTGACTTTGAGATTCTTAAGAGTCGACTCACTAATATAATTTATGCTTCAAATGAACCCCATTTCTTAGCACAACATTGAATCATTTAAATAGCAAAGTCAACTGACTTCCATATGTCATTCCCCGACTAGACTTCAGATTGCATAACTGATGAATCAGGTAGTGAGGCAGGCTAAACTTCACCTTCTTAATCACATGCCATATAATGATTAAATCCATATTATTCACATACTCAAAACTACATTTCCTAGGAAAGATGATATTGACAATGAACTTGTGAAGGAGACGACCATGTAATCCATAACAGGTTGAGTTTAGTTTACTAGTGGCATCTCCAGCAATTTCTTCCATAAATGATTTCCTATCATACCCTTACATAGTCTATTCTTCTGTCATAATTACTACACCATCGATAGGCAGATACCAAACTTCACTAAGTGTTTAAGCAGTAATTATTCTCATCTCCCTGCCAATAGAGGCAGTGAGAGAATGCTCAGCCTTTCCTTTTCTAATAAAAATAAAGAACATTGTCATGGTTTCCTCAACCTTCACTCTTTGAAGTGGCAAACTTCAGAACCAGAAACATCTCACTTGATTGTCTTAGGCAAAATCACTAATCATTTTTTTGATGGTTTTTCTTTATTGCTTAAGGATTGAGACTTAGATTTTCGACGTTTTGAGGAGTCAAACGGTGAGTTCTTGGATTGGAAGGATCGTTTGGCCATGGTGAAGGTTTTCTTCTTTTAGGTAAAAGGAAAATTAGGGTTATAGAGAAAAAGGTAGTAAATATGACTAGGGAAGTGTGTCGTTTAAATAACCAGACACACATTCTGGTTTAGTTTCAAAGACTAGAGAAGAGAGAGATAATGAGTGGACCCTTAAACCAATCACAAAATTAAAAAATAAATAAATCTGAATTTGAATTTTGAAAGAAGTAAAGTAATCATACCAATTTTTGGGAAATAGAAAGAGAAACTTCCTTTTTAGATTTCCTAAATTCATTAGACCTTAAATGATAAGACAAGTCATAACTTTTGTGTCTATCTTTCTCCTCATATGCCCATAATTCTAATATTTTGTGATGGACCAAGAGTCTATAAGTAAATGTCACATCAAATTCATTTTAAACCAACCATTATAATTCTAAGAGGGGCATCTTAGAAGCATAATATTCTTAAGGACCTAGTATAGATATTTAGGTACCTAATGATAAGAATTTTGTGCCTAACACTTAAGCATAGATAAATATGCAAAGAGTTTAAGTTAGAGGACCAATACTAAGGCTCCTACATATCTTACAGAATTAATCTTCATTTAGGGGCTTGGTTAGGATGTTAGTAAGCTATTGCTCTGTTGAAATAAACTCTATTTGGATATCTCCCTTTAGGATGTGATCTCTAATGAAATGATGGTGGATTTCAATGTGCTTTGTCCTTGAATGTTGTATAAGGTTCTTTGATAGATTGATGGAACTTGTATTGTCACACATGATAGGTAACTTTTTAAGTTCAATGCCATAATCAACTAGCTGCTGCTTCATCCATAGAATTTGAGCCACATAGACTCATCTGTGGACAATGCTACTGATGATTGGTTCTTGCTAAACCATGAGATGAGGCAAAGACCTAAGAAATGACAGGCTCCTAATGTACATTTCCTATCTACCCTACTACTTGCATAATTAGCATCATTATATCTAACTAATTGAAGATTAGTGTTCTTAGGATACCACAAACCTAAGTTAGTAGTTCCTACTAAATATCTAAAGATCCTCTTCACAGTGGCCTAATGTGATTCCTTAGGATTGGCTTGGCATCTTGCACATAGACATAAGTTGAACTGTATGTCAGGTTCACTGATAGTAAGATATAGTAGTGACCTAAACATGCCTCTGTATAGCTTGGTATCCATATCTTTATAATTTTCATCCTTTTCCAGTTTGCTTGAAAGGCTAATTTGGGTCCCAATGTTGTTTAACTTTTTATCCTTGAAAAAATTCTTAAGTGGCTCCCTAGTATAATTTGTTTGATAGATAAATATCCCATGATGTGACTACTTAATTTGGATAACTAAGAAGAATGTTAGTTCTTCCATTAGACTTATTTCAAACTCCCCCTACATGTACTTAGAAAATTGCTCATATAAAGAGGGATTAGTATCACTAAATACTATGTCATCCATATATATTTGCATAATGAACATGTCATGTTTGAGATTTTTTATAAGTAGGGTTGTGTCAACTTTTCCTCTTGAAAATCCTTTTTCTAGCAAAAATTTAATTAAGCAATCTTACCAAGCTCTAAAGGCTTGTTTTAAACCATAAAGAGCTTTAGAAAGTTTAAACATGGTCAGGCTCCTGAGGATTTTCAAAACTAGGTGTCTATTCAACATATAACTCTTCATTTAGAAAACCATTTAGGAAAGCACTTTTAACATCCATTTGATAGAAGGTAAAATTTGTGAAACATACAATAGCACACAATAGCTTAATTGCTTGAAGCTTAGCAATAGGAGCAAAAGTTTCATCAAAATCTATACCTTCTTGCTAATTGTATCCCTGGGTGACTAACCTAGCCTTATTTCTTACCAATGTTCCTTGCACATCTAATTTATTTCTGAACACCCATCTTCTCCCAATGGTTGACTGGTGCTCTAGCCTCAGTACTAACTTTCATACTTGACTTCTTTCAAACTTATTCAACTCTTCTTTCATAGCCAAGATCCAATTTTCATCCAATAATGCTTCATCACATGTCTTGGCTCTATTTTTGAGACAAAGGCTACATCACCATGAATTTACTTGAATGCTAACCTAGTGAGCCTTCTTTTTGATGGACTGCCTAAGATATATTCTTTTGGATAATCTCTATGGAAGTTCCAATCTTTGGGTATATCAAGCTCCTGATTACGCAATTGAACATTCTGGTTAGGCGACTGATGTTTTGGATTAGGCAATTGATCACTTTCATCAGGATATTGATCACCTTCCTCTTCATTATCTTATTGATCAGAAGCTTCCATTTCCTCCATTGGTTTTCCAAGGTCCCTAACCGCTTCATCTAGCTTTTCTGCTACCTTTTCATCTTCATCATCTTTTGAAACTTTGTTGCTTAAATTATTAGATTCATCAAAAATAATATGCATGTCCTCCACAGTTAGTGTTCTTTTATTAAAAACTCTATATGCTTTAATAGATGTGGAATATCAATAAAAGATGCCTTTATCAGATTTCAAATCAAATTTTCTCAAAGAATCTTTCTTGTTGTTTAAGATAAAACATTTTCAAATGAATGCGTGAAAGTAAGAGAGATTAGGCTTTCTTCCCTTCCACATCTCATATCGATTTTTGTCCATTAGGGGCCTAATTAGGACCCTATTCAATATGTAGCATGTTATGTTAGTTGTCTCTACTCAAAAGTACTTAGGAAGTGACCATTCATTAAGCATTGTTCTTGCCATCTCCTCTGAGGTCATATTCTTCTTTTCCACAACTCCATTTTGCTGAGGTGTTCTAGGGGTAAAAAAGTTATGTGTGATCCCATGGTTCTTGCAATAGGAGTCAAACATTTCATTCAAAATTTCTCCACCATGGTCACTCTTGATAGTGGTAATTATATAGCCTTTCTCTTTATGCACTTTCTTTCAAAAATGAACAAAAGATAAGTATGTTTCATTTTTAATAGCAAGAAACAATACTCATGTGTACCTAGATTAGTCATCTATAATCACAAATGCATATTTGTTTCCATTTAGACTGCTAGGTATTATAGGACTAAATAAGTATGAGGCCTCGTCTGGAGCCCACGGGATTTTCCAGTGTGCCTTCGATTTTATGGCTCGAGGAAACCAACCACTAGGGGGTCAGATTGCACATGGCATCTTAGTTATGGACAAGTCCCACATGTGTTTACTAGCATGCATGTAATGTGTAAAGTGTTTAAAGTCACCACCTAATCTTTAAGAAAATGATTTTTCTATGGTGATTAAGAAACCAATTCAATTAACTCCATTTTTAGAAAACTTGATTATTTTGCCCAATTTAGAAAAGGTTTCCCTCGAACCAAAGTTGAGTTCAGGAATTCGTGATATGATAAAAACAAATTTTAGAAAAAAAATAGTTTTCCAGTTTTAATAAATAACTTTTGGCTTAAGAAAATGTAATTTTGGTTAAAATCTAGTTTTCATGTGTGCTTGACATATTACGTGGTGCATGAACAAATAATCATGGAAAGTTATGATGCATGAGCATGCTAAAGATATACGTGGCAAACCAAAAAGTGATAAAAATAGAAAATAGATTAGGGGTCCTTCCTCTATCCCACTTTAGGTTCTAGGAAAGGTACACATCCCCACAGAAAGTAATAAAATTAGATTACATCACAAAAATAAACAAGCAATCAAGGGATCCCCTCTCCAGTCCTCAGATCTGGGAGAGGCACACCTTCCCCAATATGAATCCATAATTGAAATTATAGTAATAGTATGAGATAATCGTAAATACAGTAGATCGAACAAATATAGATAATAAACAAACTAATGATAGATATAACAAAAATAAATAATAAATAAAACAAAGAAAAATAGGTTTTGGATTAATTTTTTTGGGCTCGTTTGAGATCGATTTGTGCACGATTTGAACCATTGGACTCGTATTAACGGGCCGAATTTAAGGTGTCAAAATTAGGGTTCACAGCTACCCCCCTAAGTAGTCTCATTTGTGGAAACATGATACATAAGTGTGAACCCATTTAATGTAGTAGTTGAGCTTTTTCCCTATAAAAAGGCTTGAGAGGTTATTTGAACTTCATAATTTCACGTTTCACTTTTCAAATTCTCTTCCTATTTCTTTCAGATTTGACAAGAAGTTTTGGATGATACCATCTGACTTTATTCAGGAGGAGGAGGATTTGTCAGTGCATCTATACGCATTTCTAAAGAGAGAAGCTATCCCGTCTTTCGAGGATTTAGACAATCCAAAATTAGGTACAACCGAGGAATAGCCATTGCATGACTTGCCCAATTTGACCATTGATCAGCCGAATTCTGAAGTCATTGTTCCATTACCAAAGTGGGACACAACTGATCACTTGCTGATGGATTGTGAGTAACCAAATAAGCCTATAAATGCTGATCTCTTACAGAACTGCAAGGAGCATTCGAGTTGGCATGGCTTCCTAATGTGTTTTTTTCAGAGCTTATTTTTTTTCTTTCTATTTATATATTTTAATGCTTAATTTTCACACCCTCAAGTGTATGGGATTGTATCAAGTAATAAAAATCGGTAAGTTCCGGTATCATTCTCCCAAGGGAATTTATTGCAATTCATTCAACCAATCACCAACTCAATCTCCTATTCTATTGTCTAGCCAATAATAGTTTGAAATTTTAAGAACTATGAGATTAAAATAATAAAAACGTAATAAAATGCAGAGAAACTTGCAAATCAAATAAGGGAGTTAAAATAGATTTTTAAAACAATCTACCTAGACTTCAACTCATATTGCTCAAATTGCATGGTCAATCAATACATCAACGAATATAACAATCAATCATTAAGTGGGATTTTTCATCAATTTTAGGTTTAAATATTTCTTAATCAATTAAACCCCTAATTCCTAAGTAATAAGATGTAATCTCTTCTCAATCCTATTCAATTAGAAAAAGCATGAAGATCTATTAAAAAATATGTGAACCCTAGGAGTTTGTGAATCTATCTCTAGCAAACACAACAATCCTATTAAACTCTTGAGTGTTCTAGGTTTAAACAATCTATCTCTAGCAAGGTTTAAACAACATAAATTAATCGACACGCTAGTGATA
>CAOJBK010518874.1:0-15997 GCA_948294925.1 Codiaeum variegatum | reverse complement strand
AAAGGAGAAAAATAAAATGTTTTAAAAGGTAGACATATGTAACTGTAAGCTAATAGTATATGTTTATTTAAATGTTAATGGCTGTTTTGAACTATATTCTCTTTTGTTGCTGTTGGTCATTTTGAAACAGTGGTTTAATTAATGATTTTTTGTCATTTATATAGTGGTGAACAAGGAGAAGGAGATAGTGGTGGTGTTGTAGTTAGAGTGTCTACCATTTTTAGATGAAGCTTTGATTAAAAAGAAAAAAAAAAAAAAAAGAAGTCTGGTTCAGATCGTCAAGGCGTAACAACTGCAGCTTACTTTTAAAACAGAATATAAATGCACATGTTGGGTCTTCTCTTTTGTAGTTTCGACTTTTGTTAAAGCTAATAATCTTTAGGTTTAGGATGATAAAAGGTTAATCTTTAGGTATTTGTAGAAATAAGTCAGATCACAGTCTGTGTGGATATTTAAGCCCCAAGTTACTTTTTTGGTTGCAGGCTTTGCTTTTTAAAGCTCCTTCTGAGAACTGCTAAAAGCTTAAGCAAGAGAGAAGGTGAGAAGGGGTTTTTCTCTCTCTACATACTGACTTGGACCGTGAAATATCGAATCGTAAGAAAGCCGAAGTACTCTTCTGAATTATCGTCATCAATGCGTATGACACAGCAACCCCACCTGCAACACTTGTTCTTTCTCTTTCTATAGAAGAAACCACATCCTTTTTTTCTCTTTACATTGAGACTTCAAAAAAATATATATATGTATATTTAGAGTTGTAAGAGGAAAGAGAAACAAAACAAGCCAACTTCTTGCTTTGACAAAGGAATGAACGCGGTATGGAGGTGGAGGAGATTCAGACACAACCTTGTAAGTTCTCTAGACTTGGTAATGGCAGAAGTGATACTACCAAAATAGGCCAAAAAGGAAGTGGTGACGAAGACGATGGGGAGCTCAAAAGGCCCATTCTTGGAGCAGATGCTGGTAGTGCCAATCGATTTCGTGGGTGGCATCCCTCATCTCGCATAATTAGGGTTTCTCGAGCATCTGGTGGGAAAGATCGGCACAGCAAGGTATGGACTTCAAAGGGCTTAAGAGACCGGAGAGTCCGTTTATCAGTGACCACTGCTATACAATTTTATGATCTCCAAGATCGATTGGGATATGATCAGCCAAGTAAAGCAGTTGAGTGGCTGATTAAAGCAGCTGCAGATGCAATTAATGAGCTCCCTTCTCTCAATGGTTCTTTTCCTGAAACTCCAAAGCAATTAATTGATGACAAAAGAAACAGTGATGCCACTGAACCAGCTGATGTAGAGCTCCAAGATCCCAATTTTAACCAGAACCAGCATCTTTCATTGTCTAAATCTGCTTGCAGTAGTACTTCAGACACCAGCAAAGGTTCGGGTTTGTCACTCTCCAGGTCTGATATTCGTGTAAACCGTGTTAAAGCTCGCGAGAGAGCAAGAAAGAGAGCTGCCAAGGACAAGGAGAAGGAGAATGAGCATCAGAATATGAACCCCATTTCTCAAAACTCCACCTTTACTGAGCTTCTAACAGCTGGGATTAGTAGTGTAAGCAATAAAAACAATAACAACGCTGCTACTAGTCCTACTTCAGAGGCAGCCACAGCGAGACAGTGGTCCTTAACCCCAATGGATTACTTGGGTACTGGGCTTCTAGGACCGTCCTCATCGCGGACAACCCACCAGTCATCAGGGTTTTCAGGGCAAATCCAGTTGGATAATTCAATTCCTCAAGCAATGATGATCCCATCATTTAGTTTCTCAGGGGAGAATCACCAGGAGCAGTTGCAGCATTTTCCTTTTGTTTCCGATCATTTGATACCAGTGGCCACAACACAACCAGACTATAATCTAAACTTCAGTATATCATCAGGGCTTGCTGGTTTCAATAGGGGGACCCTTCAGTCCAATTCATCGTCACCATCTATTTTGCCTCACCTTCAGAGGTATTCGTCTTCTACCATGGACGCCTCAACAAATGTACCATTCTATATTGGTGGTGCTGGACCAGCGACACAAACTATGGAAAATCATCAACATCAATTCCAGCATGGGTTGCAGCTCTGCTATGGCGATGCAAGCAGGCATTCTGACCACAAAGGCAAAGGAAAGAACTCATCATAGCTAGGGACTCCATCTTCTTCCTGGTGAGCTAAATAGTCTAAATCTTCAGTATTTTTAGTCATCTTGCATTTTATTTTAGTCCTCGCGTCTTTTTTTCTAAAATCCTTTTTTGTTTGTTTGTTTGTTTTGCTTTGTCAAATCGATTTTAATATCCTTCATTGGGGCTGATTTTTGGGTGTCCGTGATGTGCATAGTAACACTAACAATTTTTTTTTTTTTTCTTGGTAATCATAAACTAACCTAACCATTGGGCGTATTTTTATGAGTGTTATGTATTATATCGCCTTTTCATGATTTGTGCATGGATTATAGCGAATAAGAATCGGCTGGTTGTCTCCTTGTTTGTTCTCTTGCTGGTTTCCTTTTCCCTAACATGGGTCATCCTAGAGCCAGGTGTTAGCTTCTTTGTGGCCCAACCATTTTTCGGCACTGACTTTAACCTTTACAAGGTGAAACCTTAATTAGCTTTAGAATCCCAATTTTTTTTTTTTTTGGATTTGCCTTTAGCCTCGTGTTGATGGGGCATTATGTCTGGTTCTACCAAAGCTTTTAGGGTTTTTGTTACTTTAATTGACTGAGCCAGGTGCAATACTGTAGTTGCTTTGATGCTTGACATGTAGCTTATTTAACTTCCATCAATCAAAACCGTTTACCATAAGAAAGAACATTAAACAAAAGAAACTACATGGCTATTGTGTTATACGGACACTTCTACAAGTTGTCGAATGCGTGTCGGATGCTCTAAGAAAACAGACAAGGCTTGGACACGCGGGACTCATACGGGACATAGTAAATCCTTGTTCCTTTTTTTTTAATAGGATATGACGGGGACACGCGAAAATACAGCAAAGACATGAAAATTTTTAAAAAATTAGATTTAAAAAAAAAAAACTCTTAAAAAATTTTAAAATTTATAAAAAAAATATACATACTTTATCATCATACCATTTTTTTTTCATTGAGTTAGAAGAGAAAATAAAAAAAAATAAAATTACTAAACCTAATTCATGTGATGTATACTTTCATCAAAAAGGAATAAAATATTATTACATTTTAAACACTGATCATCTAAGTATTTTTGTTTTGTTCATGAAAAATTGGTTTACTTTTATTGTAAATTAGCATTAAATTATTAGGAAATTTTTATTTTATATTAGTAGGTTCAATTTTTTTTTACATATATAAATTATTTTTATATAAATATGAATTGAAATGAAAATATATTCTTGCTTTTATCCCAGGTAAAAAAATATATATATTCTTCCTTTTAACAATTTTAAACTTATATATATATATATATAGTCTTCAAAAATTTAAAATTGCAATATCCCTGTATCCGTATTATGTAGTGTCTGTGTCCCAACTTTTGAACTATAATTTCTTTAAAAAAAATTAAACTAATTTTATTTGAAACAAAATAGTGTTCAAACATGTATCTTAAAGACTCTAAAAAGTTCACATAGTTGAACAGAGAGAAAGTATTTCACTACATAGTAATTGTTTTATTTGGTCTATGAAAACGAGTGTTCAGCCATTAAATTTGATTGTTTGGTAAAATTAAGACTTTAAGTATTGTTTGATATTTCAATTTAAAATAATTAAATATTTTTAAAATTAAAATTTTTAGTATTTAATTATTTTAAAATTTTAAAATTTAAATTATTTTTTTGAAAAAGATAAATTAAGTTAAAAAGTAATATAATTTTTAATTATTTAACATACTAAATAATTAAATTCTTAAATATTTTTATAATTTAAAAAATATATCATTTTTATTTAGTATCTAAATTTGAAATTTCATTTTTAATATTTAATTTTCAGTAAATCACTTTAGTTTGAGTTTGGTGTATATGCAACAAATGACATAATAATAGTAGAGTAAAATATAGTAAGGAAAAAATTTTGTAGAAATTGTTATTGCATATGAGAAATATGCAATAATAGATTAGATCAAAAGGGTTGCTTTTCAGATATTATAGTTAAAAAATGACATTTCAATTTCCAAATAACGGAAAAGACTTATATGCACTGGGTGTAATGTACCAAACTAATGAGAGATGAGGATTTTGAATAAAAAGAGTATGTGTGTCTTTTCACTTGGTAAAAAAGAGATAAATTTGTCATAAAATTTAAAAATTCTTATTTCTTATTGATTTGATGCATGAGATTAACTGATAATAAATTTAACCTAGTATCATTTAAAAAAAATAAACTAAAAATAAACTTAATAGATAATAGGTTATTTTTGTTCATAAAGTAGGTAAGAAATAAGAAACTTTTTGAATGTGAAATGTTTATCTCACAATTTGTTTATAATTTAAACCAAAATATACTTATACTTGTAATTACTAATTTTAATTATGCGAAATACAAATCTTCTGGCAAATTATTGAATTATTTTTTCACACACACACACACACACATATATATATATATATATATATATAAGAAAAATGTTAATATCAATGTTTAGGATTGATGTTAAGAATTTAAAAAAATTATTATATTTATATTCATTTATTATTTTTAAGTAAATGAATTCTTAGAATTTTAAAATTTATTTCTTAAAAAAATAATAACTACTAGAAATAGTATTTATTTAATTTTTAATTTTATGTGATCTACCACTCCACCTGTCATCGCTCGTTCTCACCACCACCACCTTATCACATTCACCCCTGCTATTATAGATATATTAGTATTTGTAGGATTTAATTTTAGTTTTAATTTTATTTGGAAATAGTTAATTCAAGCTAGAAAACTAATGGTACTTATGACATGCAAGATTACTTAATTAAGCCGCAATAATACTACACTTCATACTCAGCACTTGTGTTGGACTTAATAATTTTGGTGACTTAATTATCCTATTAAATATGTGTTGTGTAGAAACTAGTCTTTCATGTTTTTAGTAATCTATTCTTCATGGAATTATTAATCATATTATTTACAAAATTTTATTTATTTTTGAACAATTTCATTGTTTCTCTTTAAGTTTCAAAAATGACTTTAATTTCTTAATTTTTCATATTGGATAAAAAGTGTTTAAGTAATGTAATTATTTTAATAATTAGATTTCTAAAGTAGGATTATTTAACGCCATAGATTAAATTTTTTTTATATCAAACAAAGCTTAATATTTATAATTTTATGATTTAACTAAATTTAGAATTAAAATTACTAAAATTTAAGAATTGCTATTCAATTATATATCTATTCTATTTGATGAATAAACCAAATCTATAGCACAAGATGTATTTTAAATTTTCTAATAAGCATATACTTATTTTATTTAAATTAAGAAGATAAACTATCAACATCCAAGAGGATGCGGTGACTTCTTTGCAGCTCACCTTCTTTGGTATTAAGTACTAGTGTAATTCTAGGAGACTATTAGGTTAGTTTGCCTGTTGGTTTCTATTCTTTAGGCATTGTATTATTTTTCTTAACAGATTTGTATTTCTCTTTGTTTAGTTTTAGGTAAGAGTTTTTTTATTATGTTAACTATTCTGATTTTGGTGATTTTTCCTTTATTACCAATAAAAAAGAATTATATGCGTATAAAAAAAACAAGAGGATGCTGTGATGAAAAATTAGTCCCTAGACGAATCCTATATTTAGTTCAGATATTATTAAGGATTTGTAAGTGAAGTTCATGCTAACCTATTCTAAAAAAATTAAGTTTACATTAGAAAATGAAAGTGGAGATGCACCATTGTTGTTCTATGTGTGTTTTTAACAAATTCTGAAAAGGAGCAAGATGTGATCCCTACTTATAGATTGAGATAGAACTCAAATCAATATGTTTATAATTTTGTCAAGGATCGTTCAAGTATTAGATAATATGATTGATAGAGTAAAAATCCTTATTTATATATGAAATAGGATCCTTGGTTATAAAAGAATGTATATCTTACAATTTTAAAAATTTAATAATAAGTTCTGCAATTGATTTGATAAGTTAGAATTTTGAAAATAATACAAGTAATTTATAAAGTTCACAAAAAAAAAAGAGAAAATAAAGTAAATAAAACAATTATCACTTTATTTGATTAAGTTTATAATGAGACAATAACTTAAAAAACTAAGGTTGAATTGGAATATTTATAGGGATAGATCTTTTTCCAACTATGATAAGGAATAAAAAAAAAAAGAAATCTATTCTAAAATAGAAATTGAAATCTTAGCTTGGAAAATAAGAAATATAATTATTCTTATTCTAAAATAAATTAACTAAATAAAATAAATTTGGGAAAGTCAAATTCTCCACCAATTTGAAAAAATAATTCATTTTTCAATTTAGAAAAATACTCATTTTTCAATTAGGAGAAGTATATGTAGTCTTCCTTGTTTAGTCTAGTAAACAGATTGACTCTTTGACTCGTTGACTTCGATTTTGAATCTTTTGGAAAGTTCTAGAATTGATTGAATTTCTTTAGAATATTATCGAATCTTCTTTTATCCTATCAAATCTCGAACGGCATCATTCAAAGCACAATAAATCAACAAAATAAAATTAACATATCTATAACTTGAAATATATAACTTGAAATGTTAATATTGACATTGGACTTGAAAAGATTAATTAAATCTTTGAAGTTTCCTTGAATATAATTAGAACTAAATTTGAAACTTATAACTTAAATATCTCCAAAGTACTTGATGAGTTTTTAACTAATCATGTATTCCTTCTACTTATATTTCTCTTGATGCCAAATAGACTAAATATGAATATTGTTTGAGTTGATTTTTTTAAGCTATTTTCATAAAAATGACAATTTTGAAAATTTTTTTTAAAATCTTTTTTTGCACACATTTAGGATCTTTGTACAAGGCTCAAGTTCGAATCAGATAAGACTAATTATGTTAAACCGTAAAAAGATTTTAACCTATATAATTAGAAATTCAACACTAATAATCTTGTGTTGGATGGGTTAATGAGTGGGATAAAGAAAATAAGATGTTATTTACTAATGCTATCATTTAACTAAGTACTCTTTTATATCAAACTCACTGTTAGATTGTGTAGCAATTTAAAATTTCAGATGAGATTATACATTAAAATAAAGAAAATATTTTATATATTATACATTCATGTTTTTTCTTAGAAGAGGGAAATATCTATGGTATGCACTTGTTTGCATATATAACATCAAATTTTAATTTTAAGTGAATTTTATAATAAAATAGTTATACATATAGTGCATACACAAATTATTTATTAGTTTTATCCTAAAATAGTTTGTATTTCCCTAGTTATTTATTTTAAATTGTATATCTTGTGTGGAATTTGACTCAAATTTGATAAGTTTTATGAATTTTGTTATTCACAAATTATTCTCAACAAGCTCCACCAGTCAAAGAGTACTGTTACTTTGGGATGGCAATTTTTTCCCGACCCGATCGGGACAGGTTTTTTTAATGATTTACCGGGTTACGGAACGAATTCGGGTTAATTCGGTGTTTGTCCGTCCCGACTCGCAACCCGACATGATTTCATATATATATATATATATATATTTAGATTATAAATTTAATATATTTTATAATTTTATAGTTATTTTATTATATAACAATATTTAATCTGGGTGGGGAAGGATGGGACAGGATGAGAAAAAAAACCTGATGAGTTCGGATTACAGGGCGGGGGGCCAGGTTGGACGTCCCCGATCCATCCAGTTGCCATCCTACTGTTACTGGAGGATTAAGTATGAGGGTTTTAATAGTCAAAACTAGTTGGTGTCTTTGAATTATCCAAGATACACCTAAAATTGGATCTTGAGATTTTCAAATATTTGTTTGTTGACTTCAACAAGTAATATATTGAAAAAGGAAAAATTCCTGACAATAATGTTTTTCAATCCAATACTAGTAAAATATGAAGTAAATAATTATTCAAACTAACATAAAGACTTATAATTTTATGATCTTGCTATAAAAAAACTTAACATAAGACTTTCTGGCATATATTTTACAAGTTAATTTATTAGATTAAGCATAGAGAACTTTAGCCTGGTTCAACCGTCATTTATCCTCCCAATACTATCTCCAAATCACCAAAGCTTCAAAAAATAGAGTAATGTTACCTGAGCACGTGAACAAGTTTGCTTTTATTTTAATGTTGGTTAACTTCATTTATTTTCCTGGAAAATATTAATTTTATTATTCCATATAAAATATATACATATATATACATGAAGTTGTAGAACAGTAGAAAATCCACTTAATTTTATTTAGAGTTAATATTATAAAAATACATTATAACTTAATACATTTTCAGATATGATCATGTGATTCAAATTCTTTCAGATATGATCTCGTAATTTCTTTCATTAGCATGCTGGTGACAAAATGCATAACATCTTTAATTATTGTTTCGTGACGCAGTTACGACGCTGACAACTTATATGCCACATGTGGTTTAACACATTTTTAGATATAATCTTGTGGTTCCAATTTTTCGAGACATAACCTACGGTTTCTTCCATAGTCACATTAATTACAAAATTTATTAAGAAAAAGGAAAAAAAAAAAACCATAAAAATTGAAGTATATACTGTGGAGAGCATCCAAAACACAAGAAAGACAATAGGCATACTTAAAACATCAAACCAACCAACAAAATTAAATATCTAATATGAGTGGAGACTGCAGATTTCTCAAAAGACGTTTAGTTAATTTTTTTTGTTCCACTGTCTTCCAAGATGTATCTATTTGTTTACTTATTTGTTTGATTGGGAGTAGCATGTGGATTTTCTTGAATATTATCTTTGGTCAATTTACTAGCTTTGAGAGAAGGCTTTTTGCTGGAATTAAAACCAATCTTTTAGCCTTTACTTTCATCACCATTTTGCTCACATAGCTCAACCTAAGAATTCATGCTTGTGCGTGTCGTGTCTTCCCAACAACACACTAGAATAGTCATGGAAGTAGAGAGTCTGGTGAGTTAACAGGCTTTGGATGCTTGTTGACTAGCGAACTATAAGCAACTAGATGGTCGACAATTGTTTTATGTGCAACCACACAAACAACTTGAGGTGTAACAATAACATCTTACAGTTTACTAGTCAAATGATTCTTTATAGCATCCCAATTCTTCTTAACATTTCATTCTCTATAGCATCTCAATTCTTCTCAACATTTCTTAATAACATAGTTAAATTCCTTTACTCCTCCATGCACTTTGATGTGGAGGCAATCCCATTAAGAATTTTTAAAGGTGGGCGAATTAGGACAGTTTATTGATAATTTTTCATAGTTCATTGCTTGGCAAAAACAACAAATACTTTAGGTTTGCTATGATTAGGTGGATCAACAATCTTTTTAGAACTCTCCATTGGTCTAGAATTTCAACGACTTTCATAGGGTGAGTGACTAATGAAGGAACAAGTGTAGCAGAAAATTGGTAAACTTTCATAGGTGATGTCTACCTAGTGCGATTGAAATTGTGTTAATATGAATAGTTCCATGAATCTTGCCCGAAAAATCTAAATCAATCAGCACCTTAGCATAATCGTTGAATTTCCCCTCCTAAGTCTTGAAGTCAATTCATAATGGCAAACCTAAGCCCTTAGCAATATCAATTAATAATTTAGCATGCCAAAAATTTCAAGTTATTAAAAATGTAGCCAAACTTGAACCCCAGTTGGATTTTGAGCATTCAGATTGAGATCAAGAACCAATTGTTGAAGGCGAAAAACTCTTGGTTTCAACACATCATTCTTTTGTTCCAAACCAACTTTTGCTCTGTTGTTGAATGAAAGAAAATGTGATAATAACTCCTGCCCAAAAAAATCAATTTCTAGCTTAACTTAAGATTAGCTAATTGTTGTTTCTGATCATGATGTTATTAAAGAGATTCCCTTTTAATTAAGATCAGACGATCAATTAAGGAATATTTGCATGATCTCATGATTAATACTAAAACCTTTTGAGATACCATGATTAATACTAAAACCACCTAAATCAATCGGGAAAGGGATTGATGTGTTCAATAGATTCGAGCCCGTTAAATGATGGACAACATCTACAAATGACCCAGCATGAGGAGGTGAGACAACCCTAATTGGGATATCTTTCAATAGAATCAAAGCATCAATAATTGGATTGGTGAAAAATCCATTAGCCTGTATTGTCCATGCAATGCTATTAAAGGGTGCATCATTCAAAGCTTTTACTGTTGCTGTGAATGAAGATTTCGCATTATTTGGGTTTTCGTTTCAAAGCTCTAGTTCGGCAGGGCACTCAAAGCGAGAGATGTCCGTCTAGGCGGAGAAGAAAAGATGATGGCAGTGGCCAATAGCTTGTTTTACGCAATTAATAATATCTATATTAAAAGCTGCTAAAAAAATATTTTTCTATCCAGTCCTCCTTTTTAAAAAATTTCTCTCAAAAAAATTAAAAATATTTTTAATTATTTCTTAATATCTTTATAATTAATTTTATTTTATAATGTGCTAATAGTTAATAAAAAAAATTAATAAATAAATATGATAGAATAATAGTTCTATAAAATTAGTATTTTTTATTTAAATTTTAAATACATAAAATTTATACTAATTATTAAAGTAGAAACTATTAAAAATATATATTTTTTTACTACTTAATTTTTCTCTTAAAAAAATTTTATATTGACAAATTTTTATTATTTTAAATATTTAATGTTTTCTTTTAATAATTTGTTATTATCATTAATATATAATTAATTTTATTTATCTCTATATTTAATTTTATAATAATATTTAAAAATAAAAATTAATGAACAAATGTGTAAATATTTAATATTTTTTTATTTATATTTTTTATATAATTATTACATAATTAATTCTAATTATTTTTACAATTAATTTAATTTCATAAAATGCTAATATTTATTTATAAAAATAATGAACAAATATGATAAAATGATAAATATTACATTATTTCATTTTAATTTCAATTTTAAAATTATATTTAAAGAAAATAAAATTTTTATTTTTATAATATAAATAATAAGATAGATATTTTATTACAATAAAAATAAAATTAATTATCTCAAGATATCATAAGATGTAACCTAATTACATCTAATTAAATTTCTCATTTTTGTTTAGCAATTATATGGATTCTAATTTAAATGGTAAAAATATTTTTTTTGGCGGTAAGAAGTCTTGGTGTGGAGTTCTTATCTTTACCTTAGATGCATGTATAAAGAAAGACTATCTTTTATTGTGTAGGTCTTAATTTATAGGACTTTCTATATAAAATAAAATTGCAATTCCGAACTTAGATTTATGGTAAATTGATTAGGTAATTATCATTGACTAACAAAAATTTGAATAAATCTGTTCGGTGACAAGCTGTCCCTTATGAAAAAACAGAACAAAATTTAGATTCAATAAATTTAAATTTTATTTAAAAAGAAAAAATAAGTACAAGAAAACTTAATGACAAAAGAGAGCTAACAGATAAAATACCACAATGGAAAGATAAGAAAAAAAAAATGGAAAGCTTATTGAAAATTGATTTGTTTTCTCTTATCTTTCCATTGTGGTAATGAAAAGATAGGAGAAATTAATGATACTTTCATTTACAAAGCTCTTTTACCCTATGTCAAGGCTCAATTCATCAAGGAAAAGGTATTTTATTTTTAATAGCAATCAAGCAAAAGTTAAAATAGAATATATTATATAGAGAGAGTTATTGTTGTGTTTTTTTTCTTTTCAACACTTGATGTTTGGTGGCTTTATTGACATGGTGATCAATATATTAATATTTATTTTTGCCAAAAGATATATTTAATTACACCATATTCCATTACAATTTAGAGGCTTATATATACATACATTTCTCAAATGTGAACATATTACAGTTTACTTGCTTTTGAATAGGGAGGAGTTTGAAATTATTCTCCAAAAATTCACTTAACACTAGAACAAGTCTCACAATCCTTACATTCTATGGACTCTTATAATGCAGGCTTTATTTAGAAAAAATTAATATTGAGCAAACTCATTCACTACCTGGGCATAAGTGCTTTAGCATATAGTAAGGAATGGCATAGAATAGAGGATTTTATGAATATATTTGAAAGTCTGTTGGGATGACCTCACATGAAACATGCTTCATGATTTTTTGCTATATGCTAGATGGTGAAGTGTGCAAATATGTGATGCTTTCCTGAATTTGTGGGGCATGTATTGTATACAGGCATTCGGGATCTGAAGATTAAATTATTGACCCATTTGATATAAAGGGTCCAATTTTTTTAGGTAATGAAGAGTAACAAAGCCTTATATCATCATCAAGCTAATTTGAGATTCTTATAAAAAAATCTTCTATAGAAAGAAATAAAAAAATTCCTAGAACTATAATCCATCACTATAACATTGGCTAAATCAGGTATTGAAAAGACCAGTGACTTTGTGTCATGGTTATAGAACTCATAACTGGTATCACACAAACTCTGCCTTCCTTTTTTCTGAAATTTGCTTCTACCTGCCGCACGAGCTGATCAATGTGCCTCTGAAATATGCTGACCTGTGTTGTGATGATATGAACTCCTGCTGTCCAGTAAACATGTTAATATGGCCTGCTATTTTTCTTATTAATTTTTGGGTTGAAATTGGGTGGAGTTGATTGCTATATGCCCATGATTTTGCAGCAATGACTTGTTGCTGTGATTATTTTTTGTCTTGGCGCTGTGATCATTTCTCTGCTGTGTCTATTTTTTAGGCCTCGGGACATTTTTTAACCTGAATTTTTTGGTAAAGAACTGAATTTCTTGTCTACTAGCTCTCTTTGTTTATAAGTTGAGGTATTTCACTATGGGATTTTTTCACATAGCTTCGTTGATCCTAGGTTGGGTGAGGGTTTAGTTGGCTCTTCTTAAATATGTTTTTCTCCACGTAAAAAAATAATTAATAAAATTGATTTCTATTGAAGGAAAAAAAAAACATTGTCTGTACATATTATGTTTGTGATGGAAGCTGGATCAAATGAAGATACTTGATGATTATGTAGGAGAGAGGGAGTTTCAGGTGGTGATGATGTGGTCTTAACGTGGCATGCCATGTTAACACTCCATGAGTTTCTTTAAAAGTAGATATCTTTAGAAGTTTTTGATATTACTTAAATTTAGTTTAAAGCTTTACTGATACAAATTTAAGTCTATAGACAATGATGAGATTAGCCTTAATGTTTGGGAACCCTTAATGAAATTTAGATGGAAAATCATTGTGCATCCTCTACTTATAATATGATTGTAGATCCTTTTACCAAATCATTTGATATATATATTTGTAGATGAGGTGTCTTCTTATACTGAATTGGGTATCTTAAAAGTACTTCAATAGGCTTTCAAAATTAGAGAACATGTATAGAGAGTTAAGTGTAAACTCTCCAATGTGTCAATAATATAAAATTGTAGGATTTGATCTCAAAGAAAAGATTAGCGAGGTAGATAAATAAAATAGTAAAAGTATTGTTTAAGTAATAATTACCTAGAAACTGTATTCACTATGCCTTTTTATAGTATTGAAAAGTTGAGATGAGTTGACAGGTGACATCGTGTGATTGAACCATGTGTCAGAGAACTGTGGAGGCTAGATGAGGGACGTGTCCATAAGATGTGCTGAGAAAGAGATGCTCTGAGCCTTCATTATGGGCCTTAAAGAGTCTAATTTTTTGTGCACTTATTGTAAAAGAACTGCTTAAGATTTGATATGTTGTAATGAATTTGTAATTGGAGATGTTTTTTTTAGCATATTTTATATGGTAATAGCTACATATTTGTTTTATTGAGATTAATATCATCAAGTTTTTCAGATGAGCCCTGTCACATGGGTGATCAGTAGGGTGAGCCAGTAACACGAGACATTAGCCTTGATGCTAGAAACTGAGTGGAGCGCAAGTAGAAATCTCATTCCTTTTTTATGAGTGAGCAAAAGGATTGGATATTTATGTTGCCTTAATAAAAGTTTAAGATAAGATGAAGTGAATTAGTTGAGCATGAAATTAACTCACATCCATGTGACGTATTTATAATCAAATGCGAAATTTAAAAAATATCATGTGTACAGGTATATGGTTCAACTAAACCAATTCAATTGTTAAATACAAGATTGAAGTGCTAGTATGAAATAGTGGTATGGTGTTTCTCAACAGCTAAGGATGATGTTGATCACAAACTAGAGGGAAGTAAGAAACTTCTGGTTGCATATATATCTTGATTTGGCGCAAATCTTAGGCATTGTTGAAGTTGATAGAAATTCCTGGTCCTTGTACCTTTCTTGAACAAAGTGAAGATGTTGATTGTAAAAGGTTGTTTTTATTTTTATCATTTGCATTCACCAGGCATGAAACTAAGTCATATTTTGATGGGATGTAGTTGAGGGCATTTCAAAAAAGGGTTAGGGATTCACTCACAATAGATAATTAGATGATTGAGCAATCTTTTATTGAATCTTTAATCCTTTTCATTTTGCAGTACCAAAGTCAAATGTTCTTGTATAGTGGTGAAAGTTAAATTTAATGTCATCAGGTTTTGCAAAATTGTGGTAAATTTATATAAATTACAAGTCAGAGGATTAAGACTTGCATGATTTTTTCCTGTTGTAGTTAAACAATGCAGTTTCCTCGTCCGACATTTATTGCAGATGTTTATACAGATAACTTACAATGTAATATTGATGTCTCTTGCGATATTGGTACATCCGTTTGTTAGAGGATTCTATATGGATTAGCGTTTCTTGTTTTATTTTTTTAACCTTACTTTTCAGGTTGCTATGGGCATTATATTATTCTCAATAGTGTATTGCTTATTGAAATGATCAATTGTTTCTTCGTCTCTGCAACTCAAAATTTTTTGCTTAGACTTTTAACTTAAAATAATTTCACCACAAATACACCTCTCTTAAAATTCTTTGCTAAGTTTGTTTTCAGTTGGGGACAGCCATTTACACTTATGATTGATTCAGGAATGTGAAGACGGAGAAAGAGCAGCAAGCCATGAGCATAGGTAGCATTGGACGGTATATTTAAAGGCTTTGAAAGTGTTGGTGTCGAGGTTTATCCATTTTGAAGTAAATTGAGGAGGTTGCATCCTCACGTTAGGGTGCCGTAATGTATGCTTATGCGTGCAAGATTTGTGTGTTTTTGTTTTTTTGAAATATGTCAAAACAATTCGATTGGAAGTTAATTCTTTTTCCCATTTGTCTATGATTTTCTGAAATTGTTTATACCATCAATTTAGCAAATGGCTGCATCCCATGTCTATACTATCATTCATTTAACTTCCACTTGGGAAAACCAATTGACCAAAATTTCCTCTTCTTTTTCTCTTCCTTCTCTTCTCTTTTCTTTTCTTTTCATTTTGTTATTATATGGACCTATAGATACATTTTCCCGTGAAGTTGTAAATAATTGAACATGTTTTGCTGGCAATTTAGGAAGTCTTCAAAGTTCTGACACCTTAAGGATATAGATCTACTACCTCAATTGAAATAGGCCAAGGGCGCAAGGCCACGCATAAAATACATGTAAGCCGTGTAGTGAGGTTTTTTTGGGGTGTTATAGCCTGTTAGAATAGAGAGATGGGTAGAATTATACGAGTATTATTGATGACCTTAAAATCAAACCTATACAACAATATACCACATGTTGGCACAAAAAGCTTATTATCTTTTCAAAATGATAGTCGGGCATTTTGTAATTTGTATTTGAATTTGTATTTTGAAATTCTTTGTATCTCTCTAGTATTTCTTAGATTCTTTGTAATAACTTTTGGTTAGAGAGATTGTAAACTTAGAATTTATTGTTAACTTGTTTAGTTTCTTTTGTACATATATTGTAAACTTCTAATGAATTAAATTAATTTTTGCCATCTACTC
>CAOJBK010517157.1:0-10851 GCA_948294925.1 Codiaeum variegatum | reverse complement strand
GTATCTTGCATAATCTAGTAATAATATATTCAACCAAAATGATAACCTACCAACACCACATGCTTCTTCAAATTCATTCAAGTTAAAACTCTCTGAAGCAGTGCTAGACAAGAATGAAAATGCAGCTTCTAGCTGGGCCGGGGTTTTAATCTGTAAAATTATGAGAGTAAGAATCCACCCTAAAAAGTTTCCTTAAGATTATGTATTCTCAGTTAACCAAGAAAAATCAGATTTTTGCAAGAACTATGTTAAAAGAACAAAAATTAAAACCTTCAAGTAGACGATATATTCCAGTAAAGTAGGGCGATGTACAAGTGCATTAGCAGGGTATTTGGTAGCAACCTGTCAAACACATACCAAGCTTCAGATAAGAACATTGATAAAAGAAAAAAGACCAAAAAATGATAGATATACATATGAATTATGTTACCGTGTAAAGTAGGTTCCCAACTGTTCTGGTGCATCCCTCACTGACACCAGCCTGAAACCAATAAATCAACAAAAAACAATCACATGAAATTCGATTTACCACTGCTGCACTAAACTACTCTTTGCTTCCCTACATTTTTTTAGAAAAGGAAATTAATCAAAATAAGATTTTTAAAAAAATACATGAAAATAGAATACCTCGTGGATAACTGCGGTAAGATTGTTGGTAACCTTGTTATTAGCGATGGTGTTTTTGGCCGTTCTTTCATCGAGACCAATCTTCAAAAATAACTCTAATGGTGTCCTTGAGCTCTCCTCTTTCGCCCCCATTCCAATTCCAAATGTTAAATCCCTTATTAGTTGTGAGGATGATAAAACCCTACAACTAAATCTGTCTGCGTTTTCTATAGATTCCTTTTCAGTTTTAGATTCTTTATTATTTAAAACCAAACCGGTTTCTCAGTTGAACCAGCCCAACCTACCCGTTCAATCTGATTTTTAAAGAGGAAATTGAGTGGTGTATTGTCTTTTTATTATTTTTTACATTTATACAGTGCTATTATTTTTTTTTTTTAGATTTACAGATTTTTTACTTTCAATTTTACATTTTTACGGTGCTCTCTTCCTCTAATCGAGAAAGCGTGCCCTAGTAACAACATTCCCTACAATCGCTCTTATTATTCTTCTTCCTCAATCGTTCAATTGCTCTCATATTTACTCCATCCCCTCAATTGCGTTCTCTATTCCTCGTCACCAGTGACATCACCATCGTCGTCTACCTCTGCAGTCTTGAAGCCACAGTTAGGATTCTCAGTATAACAATATCAGTAGTAGCAATTAAGGTCCCTACAGGTATGTTTTTATGATTCCAATATGAAATTTTAACTTTTTGTTGGATTGTTTTGTTATGCTGTAAATAATTATCGCTAATGTTTAGAATTTCATTTTGTTAATGAAATTGTGATTGTGTTCTGGTAAATTGATAATAGGATGTGTTAATTCTGTAAATGTTTATTGTTGTTGCAGTAGAAAAATAGAGATTTTTAAAAATTGTGAAACTTGGTTTTTTAAGCAGAACAAAATTGTTATTGTTTTGGATTTAGGAAATAATGTTGTTGTTCTTCTCAATATGATTTCTTAAATTAAATGATTTGTTGGATTTTTATAGTATGGTCAAATTTTAGTTATTAGTATTGAGAGTTTATTTTTCAAATTGAGCCAAATTGAGCTTGTGTTAAGAAGTTGAATAAGCACCATAAGATGAATAAGTAATAGTTATTGTAGTTGTAATTGTCTGTAAATAAATGGTAGTTGCTGCTTGTAGGAATTGGAGATGATTTTAGCAAAAGCCATAAAAAGGCATTTACACTCTTTTTTTTCATTTCATTAAGATTTAAGAAAATGGTGATTGGGTAGTTATTAGTTCAAAACTTAACCACAAACATGCTCAAATTCTCTACACTAACTATCCAATTGCTAAACTTAGTGAATTCTTATTCCCAATGTATTTATGAGTGATATTCTTTCGTTATTACTTCATTGTTTATTGGATTTCACTCTATTCTTATTGGCACTTTCATCACTTATAGTGCTTATTAATATGATAACAATTTTTATGCCTATTTGAAAGTGATGTTATAGCTCAAAAAAGTGGCCTTTAGATGATGTTATTGTCTAACTCGTAAGAATTGCTAGGATTAAGGGCCTTATTGAACCCTAGTAAGATTTTCTCAATCATTGTATTGAGGACCAAACAACCATTTTTGCTTTCTGTTATTCTTTGAGATAATTAGAATAATTTGACAATTGTCTCCACTCATTTCTCTTACAATCTATAACTAAAAAAACCCATTAATTAAAACTTTTCTTTTGTTCAAATATGTGTTAAAGTTTTAATCTTTCTTCTATTTTTTCTACTAGGTTAGATTATTTTCTTTCTTCTTGTTGGTTCCTTCACTTCATTTACGAGGTATGTAGTGCCACTCTTTTTTAATTTTTTTGAGGCTCAACTTATTAAAGGGGTTGTCATTTTATAAGGGGTTAGTATGTCATTTTATTAGGTCTATTGTGGACCTAACTCTACTGTTATGGTTGTGGTAGATTGAAATTGGGTGAATTAAATTTAATTATGTTAAATATTTGCTAAAACATGACTAATGGATGGAATTTGATATTGTCAACTAAAGATGAGTTCATATAGTGGAATCTTCTAAAAAAGAAGAGAGATTGTCTAAAAAGTAAAAGACTGATATGGAGGAGATATCAGATGAGTCATCTTTTATGAATGTTAAGGTATGGTTTTAATTTTTTTTTGTTTAACTTCATCTTATTCTCTGCTAAGATGTAACTATTCTTTGAATAATGTATACTATTCTCTGAGAAATGTATAATATTTTCTGAGAAATGTATACTGTTCTCTAAGAAATGGATACTATTCTCCAAAAATGTATGTTATTTTTTAAGAAATGTATATTGTCATTTTATTAATGTTTTTAGTTTCTATCCATTTTATTTTATTTAATTTTTTTTTTGCAGTATTGGAAGTATAAGATTCCACAAAATGATCATTTTCTAGCTCATGTTTCTTTGTATATGTCAAAGGGTATTGGAAGTATAAGATTCCAATAGAGGATCATTTTGAGGAGTAAAGTTTATTTCTAGCATTTTTTAATCTATCAACTTATTGACTTTAATATTGATTAACATTCAATATTTTTGTGATTGAATGTTAATACTTTTTTAGAACTGTATATTATTCTTGATAAATGGATATTGTTCTCTACATAATGTATACTGTTCTCTGAGAAATATATATTATTCTCTTAAAAATGTATATTATTTTCTAAGAAATGTATATTGTTATCTGAGAAATGAATATAATTCTCCAAAAATGTATACTATTTTTTAAGAAATATATACTGTCATTTTATTAATGTTTTTAGTTTCTATTTATTTTTTTTTATTTTGTTTACAGTATTGGAAGTATAAGATTCCACTAGAGGATCATTTTGAAGGGTAAAGTTTATTTCTAACATTTTTTAATCTATCAACTTGTTGACTTTAATATTGATTAACATTCAATGTTTTGGTGATTACAGTCGATTTCTATGAATATCATTTTGGAATTCCTTCAAGAATTACATCGCAATTAAGATTCCAAATTCTACATTATCTTTGTTTTCTTTAGAATTAGGTTTTCTTTTATCTTTAATATTCAATTTTGTATGATCTTTAAATCGGTGTAACAATTATGATCATGTTATAACAGTATTGACTTTTGTATTCTCATATTATTTTTATTCTTATAGTAACAAAAGTATAGTGTTCACTGGTAAATGGATATTGTTTACTGACAAACGGATACTATTTACTGATAATTAGATATTGTTTTACATATAAATGGATACTATTTATAAAGTCTTTACAATAAAAAAAAAAGTATATTGTTTTTATATTTGTATCCAATAGTGAAAACTATGTTTGGCCATCTTGTGTGTGGTGTAATTTATTGCTTTTCAAATTTATAATCAAGTACAATTTTGAGTTTCTTTTAGGAGATTGGAATTTATAAATTCTTTTGTCAAAAGCATGTAAATAATAAATATCCATTTTTCGTTATTGAGGTAGATGGAGCGATCAAATAATTGAGAGTTGTGATTAGTTATGAAAGGTTCTAAGATAAATTTTGGTTTTAGCATAAAGAACCCCATAAAAAGTTTCATTGGTGTATTTTATCATTGAAATTGAATAACAACATAAATTTAATTAGTTAAATCAAATACATAAAAAAAATTTTAAAAACTATAGGAAAATAAAAAGAATATTTCTACACACAAACAATAAGAAAGTAAGAGTAATATTAAATGCAACTAAAATTTTGGTCAAATGTGGTAACCACAACAAAAGTATATTGTTAATGACAATATATACTATTTAATAAGAAAAAAAGTAAACTATTCGATGAAATATGATAGAAGTTTGAACTCATTAATATGAAAGAATATCAATCAACTAATGGTTTTAAAAATAAAAAGAATGAACTAGTTCAAATGTTGAAAATTATTTTTTCTTTGGTAAATTTTTGCATATCTTTCTATTATGTCCTACTTGTCCATATCTTCCACATTAGTTGTGATTATTAACCTCCCATGCTCTTTTAACCCCTTTTTTTTTTCTTTGGTCTTCCAAGTTTTGCTTTATCCTCTAGGGGAAGCACTTTTATATCTTTGACTTAATATGGTATAGTCCAAGTGTCTTGATTGCCAATTGGATATACCGTAGCTTCATACGTGGCAATCATTATCTCCTTACTATAGTATTCAAAACAATAGTCATAGAGATCTTGATACATACCCTTTAGTACTGCAATTGCATGCTCACATGGCATCCCATCTAATTGAAACTTATTACATGCGTAAGTTCTTTGTTTCAGGTTCACTATGTTTTTGTTTTCATCTTCATACACAGTGAACAACTCCTCATTGGATGGTTTAACCTGAGAAAAATGTATTAAAATAAATAAATGTGAACTTTATACTATTTTATGCTAAGATGTATATTGTTCTCTGAAAAGTGTATACTATTCTCTGAGAAATGGATACTGTTCTCTGAGAAATGGATACTGTTCTCTGAGAAATATAGCCATAGAGAAATTAAAATGCAATTCCTAAGTATTACATAGTATATAAATATACCTTTAGCTTCAAAGACTGAATGTTGTTGTCACGCAATACCATTTCAGGTTTTTTGTCAGTCTTGTGAAAGTAAATTTAATGAGGTTTCCATTTGCCCACATCCACTATTGTACTAAAGCATGTAGGTATGTCAACAATGTTGTAATCGGTAGATCTCTTGATTCTTTATTTGCTGTATTAAATGACTCAGACACATTTGAGGTAATGATGGAGTATCTATTGCTTATAAAATGGAGTCTTGACTATCTATCATATCCAATATCTTTAAGATATGGTTGGATGTGCTTATTTACTTTACTGAGCTCAGACATATGATACTCAGACATATGTCTTGGCTTTTAAAGTTCAGTTCCTCCAATATTATACTTATGAGTTTGTTGAAATTACAATCGTTTGGAGGTAGCATACCCTTTACTTCAAAATCTATATAATTCATTGTTTGATCCCATTGCCCCTTATGATGAAGGAAGATCGACAACATATTAAATTCTATTGAAATGAAATCCAAGTCATGTTTAAGATAACAGATATGAATTAAAATTTTTAAAAAACATATACATGAGGTGCAATAAAAATATATTATTTACTGCTAAATAGTTATTATTTTACTGATGAATATATACCATTTTCTGGGAAATGTATACTATTTTTTGAGGAACGTATATTGTTTACTGGTAAACAAATATTGTTTGTTAAAAAAAAGTATACTATTTTTTTGGGTTTTATTGGAAAACTGAAAAAAACTTTGACAATTTATTTTAATAGACATTTAAGATCAAGTTTAAACTGATGATAATAAATTATTATTTTCTCACAACATTAGAAAAAAAAAACCTAAATTTTGATTGCATTCAATTAAAGTTTTTTAAGATAAATCAAAATTTGAGTTTAACAGTAGTGTGATAAAAACTTAGTTTTTACCTACTATATTGGATACAAAAATCTAAAATAACACTTAATTGAAATGATTAATTCTCAAATTATAAACTTTTTGTACCAGAAAAAGGATGTGAAGACAAAAACAACTTTCTACAATAAAAAATTAAAGACTAAAAAAGAGAAAATTATTAAAATATTATTTGAGAAATTTTATCAAATACATAATGTGCACAAAGATAAATGATTGAATTGGTGCATCAACAAAGCTTTTTTTCATGCTCTTAAATATAACTTACAAGAATGTTAAATGAAAAAAATTTGTAGAAGTAAAATAAAATTCAAATCAAAATATATACAAGCAAAAATTTTCAAAATCAATCAAAAATATGAAATATAAAATAGTATTTATTAATATACCTTGAAATGTCTTGATCTTGAATTAGCTTGAATTGATCCCAAAGAAGAAGAAACAAATTATGAATCCAAACAAGAAGGAACAAATTAAGGAATATTTTGTAAAGGAAGAAAATATTATCCTATAAAAAGAAATCTATTAAATTGGGAGAGAAAGAAAATTATCAAATTGGGAGAGATAGAGAGAAGAGAAAATCGTATATTTGTAAAAAAGAAAGTCTCAATTCCAAATTTTTGCAATTTGTTTTCAAATACAGTATTTTTGTTTTTTTTTTGTCTAATTTTTGTGTATTTCCGTAAAGATCCCGTTTTTGAAAGCATTTCTCCATTAACTTGTAATCAAGCTAGTAAATTTGACTTTTTAAGTGGTCAGCAATTGAGACAGATCTTGCAACGAAACTTAGGCCTCAAGCAAATGGTTTTTTAATGGGCTGAGTTGTTGCAACTGGATTCCAAACTTCAATTGGCATAGTTCACAGTTTTGTCATCTTTACACAACTCACCTATAAGTAACCTAACTCAACCCACACACCTTAAATAAATTATAACATTATCATTTCATTAATTTATAATATTTATTTACCTTAAATAAATTATAATAAAACCACTTTCACTAATTAATTTAATTTACCTTTATTCATATCACATCCACCAATTGAATAACATTTAATTATAAAATCTATTTAACGTAGATGGATTGAGTTGGATTAACAATAAATGGGTTGTTTAGCATTATTCTCTCTTTAATTGTTAGGCTTTTATAAGTTTAAAATCAATTTTTATTTTTATTTTTTAGTTTTTTTTAAGCCAAATGAAAATTCATTCAACTAGATAAAAGATCATATAACAACACTGTCTCAAGAAGCAAAGGAATCGAAAAAAATACATAGAGACAAGCCTTGGAAACAACACTACTTGTTAATGTGTGAGTAGCATTGTTGGCTTGTCTCTTTACATGCCTAAGGGTAAAATCACCATGTTGAGATAAAAACCTACAATCTAACAAAATAAGGCCAAGTTCATTATTTGGGGTATCACTAGAATAAAAATTATCAACTACTTACTTGCAATTACTTTCAAAATCTACTATAGTAAACCCCAAAGAGACAACCCACTACCATGCATCTCTAAGGGCTAGAGCCTCATCAATGACAACACTACCTCCATCCATGATTGTGTGTTGTCGATACACAAAAATGAACCATTTTCAAACTGAGTATGCTTGCTAAAGCCACCTGATTTGTTCCTTGTGAGAAACTAGCATCAACGTTGCATTTGGATCGATTTGGAGCTAGGCGAGACCACACTTGTAGCAAGTTTGAAGCTGTGATTTGCTACACCAAAATGACGTCACGTGCTGCTTGCCAAGATTGCCAAAATCCCAGCGTTGTTTAGACAGCTTTAGCCACTAGAATGCAAGCGTTCTCCCATCTTTTTTATTTCTCTTCCCCCAAATTGTCCAAAAGAATTTTTTTATATAATAAAATTCTTTTTTATAGTGGGAAAAAACATAACAAGTGGCAGTAAAAGCAACCTAAGTTGATAGGCTTACCCCATATACCTGGAGACCTAAGCGCTAAATATTATGTGAAAAAAAATTCCACATTAAATAACACATCAAAGACAGAAAATATGAAAAAGGAGAACATATGGATACAAGTGCCCATACCGAGTTTGTTTATCACAAGTGAGAGCCCAAAAAAAAATATAAAAAATAAAGCCTAGATATTGTTTTATTGGATACAACACAGATGAAATTTGGGCTAAAAAATATATCTTGCAACTAAAGTTCTAATATGGAGCACGGGTGCAACTCAATTGAAAGTGTCTAGAGGCACTTTTCAGCAAAAAAGCAAGCAACTTTAATTTTCTCATATTTAAAAGGAATTCTAAATAAATTTCAAAATCAAACTAGAACCATGCAATTAATTCATCTGGGTTACTAATACCTGATTAGGCTAACGCATCTGTAATGTTGTTTTCTTCTCTGAAAATATGAGTGAAAGTTATTGAATTAAAGGAGCTCGAAACATATTTAATTTTTCAAGTGTTTACCATAAGGTCCAAGGGCAATAATTGAGAATACCATTTGCCCATTTGGTGGCATTGAGAGAGTCTGACTCGATAATGATATTCACATCTTTAAGGAAGTGTTGACTACTAGAAAGTTCAATGGCTTTTATGATGGCCTTTAACTCTATAGCATTGGATGTTTGCATTCAGATAGAGCAAGAGAGAATGGCCTTAAACATGTCATCAGAAGAGTGAAGGACACCCCCAATTGCTGTTGGACCTGGTTGTCCCCTAGCCACTGCATCAACATCTATTTAAGACAATTTGGAGGAAGGGTGCCCAACAAAATAGCGGTCTTAGAACAATTATTGGTTCCTATTTTTTAAAATAATTAGCAAAAAGAATGACATGGTTAGGAGAGTATGGGAAAGAGGAATCAATTACTTTTACCCAATGGATCGATCTAATAAGGATTAAATCTACAATACCTCTTACATTGAGTGAATTATCTCTAAATATGCAGTTATTCCTCTCTATCCATATATTCCACAAGGTTGTAAGAAAAATGATTCTCCGACATTTCTATTGAAATTTCTTTGGAGCAGCGAAATAGTCCCATTGGTTAGATAGCATCAAAGTATGAAACCAATTATAGCCTTACCACCTGAAAAAGACAACACTAAAATTTCCAAACAAAAGAACAATCACAAAAAAGATGGTTTAAACATTCTGGTAGTTCTGAATAGTGAGGATAAATATTGACTGATGGATCAATGATGCTTCTTGAAACTAAGTTGTCATTGATTTTAATTTTATTGTGAAGAATCATCCGGATGAGAAGTTCAACTTTGGAAGGAGAAATATTTTTCCATACCTTAGACCAACGGGGTATAATGACATTATTAGCATTAATTTCCAATTTCTCACATAAGGACTTAATAGAAAAAATACCTTTTATGACTAAGACTCCAGAACATACGATCCTCAACACCGACTCTAGGTGCATAATCCAAGATTATGGCTTTCAAGTTTCTCATAAGTTATTCTTCTCATTCAAAAAGAGTACGCCTCCATGAAAAAACCTATAGCTAAGTACCATTTTCAAATCTTCCCATTTTTGAGATTAAGGCATCCGTTTGGTTGCTAATCTTTCACATAAGTAAAGAAGGTCAACCCATGGATGCTTCCAAATTGTCCAAAGAATTAAGCTCATAATGTCCATATGTTCTTTTGAATTTATAGCCAAGGAATGAATAACATGCTATGGAAAATAATTGACATCTTGTGTTGGACAAGGAACATTAGTTATCATCCAACACTCTGTTGTATAATCACAGTAAACAAATAGATGCCATAAATGTTCCATGTCTTTGTTAAAAAAATCACAAATACAAGATATGTTGTCCAAAATATGGACACTAAGAGGGGGGAGGGGTGAATTGGTGTTTATAAACTTTTTAGGATTTTTTGACAAGTTTATCAAATTTTAAAGTTTCAAAACCTTTCCAAGTAATTAGCAATCAATAACTTAAAAAGAATGTGATTGAAAAACTTATATGTGTAAACAACCAATTTCAAATCACCAATTCACAACGTAAAATAGAGCATTCATAGTAAATAACAAATAAATAAAGAAAGAGTAAAGAAGAGAATGCTCAATCCAATTTTATAGTGATTCGGAGTCACGTCCTCCTACATCAACTCTCTCAATCAACTCGATTGAGGCTCCATTATCTTCACTTAAAAGCACCCAAGCTTTTAGTTATTCAGGATTTCACCCAAATACAACGATTGGAGTAAACAACTCCCAATCAAGTATTTTTACAAAGGGTTTCAAGTCAAAAGAGTTGTTTACAATGAGCTAGGATAAGAGTTTTCAAGTAAAAACCTAGTTAGAATATTTTCTTAAACCTAAAGATTACAATGGAGTATAAGGGTTTAAGAAAATATGAAATGATTGAGCTTTATGAACAGTGAAAATAAGAATAAGTGTTAAGAATTTCAATGGAATAATACTCTTGTTATCTTGACTTTGTTTATAATATATTCTTATATACTCGTGCTAATTTGGGGCCAAAAATGCCTCTCCAACATTTAAATTATACACATGATATAATTTTTAATAGTCACTATCAATGGGATACCGTCGTATGGCCTATTTTGGATACGATCATACCCGATTGTTAAGTTCGAATTAAATAGCCATTAGAGTCCATACGGGGGTATGTTACCCTGTTGATATGGGCGTATCCAAATGCTTTAGATTTCCCAATCTTCTCTGGATTGGCATACAAGCGTATAAATATATATCTATATAGGCGTATCCAATTTTCCCTAGATTCCCAAAAACATTATGTACTGACATACGATCGTATAGAACCTTGTCTATACAGTAGTATCCATGCCTGCATACAGTCATATT